>JAODKN010000046.1:13852022-13862714 GCA_026774425.1 Petrocephalus zakoni
TGTGTGCAGTTCTGGTCACCTTACCTTAAAAAGGACATTGCTGCCTTAGAAAGGGTTCAATGCAGGGCTACAAAAATTATTCACGGGCTAAAAGGAATGTCTCATGAGGAAGTGGGGACATGATCTAGGTATATAAGATCCTAACAGGTCTGGATGCTGTCCAATTAAATAATTACTTCAACAGAACTCATGGCCATAGGAAATTAGCGGGAGAACATTTCGAACTGGATTTGAGAAAAAACTTCTTTACACAGTGTGAAGTTAGAGTATGGAATAGTCTTCCTGTTAGTGTAGTGCAGGCCAAATCCTTACATTCCTTTAAAGCAGAACTAGACAAGATTTTAACATCTCTGAGCTACTAGTAGAAGTCTCCCCAAACAACCTTGATGGGCCGAATGGCCTCCACTTGTTTGTAGATTTCTTATGTTCTTATATTCTTATGTATGATTCAATCCCATTTTCAGGGGACAAATAAGTTGCCCAGGAGCTAAAGTACGTAACATAGTCTGCCTGTTGCTGTTAATCCATCTAAATTACAACACGGTTATAAGAGGATTTGAACTATGTGGATTATTGTTCAGACAGGACCAAGCAGACTTCCTACATCCCAGAATCCTTAGCAAAACATTTATACACATTATTTGGGAAGACTGTGTGCTTCATGGTGACCTGTATCACAAGAGCAGGAATTTGAAATGCCCCAGATGTTTTGTTTGATGCTAAAATTGCATTAAATATCTATCTTGCATGCAACTAAAAGTAATATTTATCCTAAACCAGAAGGAGTACCCTTCTGAACCTCTGAAGGTTTGATGGACTCCATATGTTATTGGAGTTGATGTAGGCAGTTTGGCAGAAACGGCTGGTTAATTTGCTCTCCTAACTGCCAATGTAATGTTGCTTGATTGGAAACGTTTAAAAGAATACTATGTGCAGTATGCAGATGCAATATAAACAGAGAATAAATGTCCCTCCAATATGTCTGGATCCTGACTGGTGGATGACCTTTATTCCTCAGACATGAGTCACACGGCTCCCCACCATCAGCAAGCACTAAGCTTACAACAGAGTCCATTTGGCCTTAGAGTTCCAGATTTTCAGCATAAATATTTCTGATATTGCATATTTAAAAACAATTGATGTTTGGCTGTCCAGTCTAGACGATGAATGAATTAAAAAAATGAATTAAGATTGTTTCTTCAACAGCTCCTAGCTTGGCTTTCAAAACTTACAGGAGTTCATTAACTGGTGTTTAACCTAACACAAAGAATTCCATTTGTCATTTTAGTGCTTGTACATTTTTGCCGCCAAGTATTTTTCCCTTCCAGTGTTCACTGAAGACTCCTTAAATACTCTCCAGAATCCTATAGGTTTTTTTTTCCAGTGCAAACTGATCTGGCCCCCAGAATAAGGGAGGCTCAGGACTAATATATTTGTTACTGGAAATAAAACCACACAGCAGTGAATGGGAACAAGTTGGAGTTCAGAGATGCGAGTGATTGTCTGCATGTATTATGCAGTCTCATGACTTGGAGGTTGAGGGACATTAGATGGAATAATAGAACACGCACTCACTGGATTTGCACTAGCCTTGTGTTTCAAAACAACCAGACTGATTTTGCAACAGCAACAGACAATTGATTTCAAACAAAGGAGTGAGGTAAAGGTTAATACACAACAAGCTGTGCATTATTCTTTTTTAATGCGCCACTGTGGGGGTGAAGAACCACCTGACACACGAGGCATTTATCGGTAGAACGTCTTTCTTCCGCCACTGATTAAACGTTTAATTTCTGTTAAAATTTCATATTGTGTTCTGCACCTGGGATTTTAAGCAACGTTACAATCACAGGTTATAAGACCGGCATTGATTTATTACTGTGGTTCGCCTGACTAGCACTATGTGTGCGGGTATAGAAAATGCATTGAGACTCTTCTGGCCAATCAGATTCAAGAATTCAGCTGTGCCGTTGTATAATAGGTGTATATTTATTGCAAGGGTTATTGGTGGAGGAATGCGGAGCCGGATGACTGAGCTAATAGCTATGCTAATCTGCTTCTTGTGACTGTCCCCCCTTCTGCCTCTCGCCTGGGCTTGTTTGTCCTCTTTCACTGCCGTCAATAGCATTATTCAGCAGAGACCTACTGCGTAGTGAGACAAAGTGCCAGTGCCTGGTCCCACTGCCCAAGTAATTTCCGATCTTTGCCGAAACAATGCCGCCCTACGCCCTTTATTACCGCACTCTTTGAGAGTGTGGGGGGTTGGGCTTGGCTTGTTTCTGAGCTGTGAGCCTCCGCCTTCGGTAACGGTGAGTTGTATGGGTGACAGGAATCCCATTAGTGTACATTTCCAGCATTTTTCCATAGCTAATAGGTATGCAGAGCAGCACGGTTGGCTGAATGACCTTCTCTGATTTATCACCCTGTTCCCCCCGCTTTTGGCAAATTCGCGATGGGAGGCCCGGAATATTTCCAACGTCTATCACAGGAGCCGCATTCCAGCTCTGATGACAGTCACTCAGTATGATAGCACAGGGGGAAAAAGTGACAGGAAGCCTTGGAGAAAGATAAACAACGTATCTATAGTCTACGATGCATGCAGACTCACTTTTTATTCGTTAGCACCAATGCATGCCGCTCGGGGAAGTCTCCCGATCACCATTCTGTAGTGTGTATGCTGTGCGTTTGAAAGTGTGAGATTGAGATTTTTATTTGCCATTTGTGCATAAAAATCAACGTTCCAGACACATTGGAATTCTTGTGCAGAGCTCACTGGGTCAAGTTAGTAGAACACTTATTTACAAAGAATAGATGGTGATATCTATACAAAGAAAGAAATTTTAAATAGAAGAAGTAGTGCCGATTGTTGCATAGCTGCATAGAAGGCAGATGTTGCACAGTTACTGTATAATATTGCACATTCATCCTGTTTCCCAGATAATGATTGTTTGCACATGACCAGTGAAGTGAGGTAGTGTAGGGTTATTATTTTTCATGTTCATTAGTTTTGTTTTGCCATCAGTCTGACTGTGGTGGGGAAGAAGCTGTTGAAGAACCTTGTTCTGTGAATGATGATGCAGTCCACTCTGCTGTCTCAGATTGTACGTACAGTGTTTCTGTCTGAGCAGAGGGTAAGCTGCATGTAGTGAGTCCCTGATGACTCCCTCTGCTCTTTTCCGACAGCACTGTGTATACATAGAGTCCATGGAAGGGACTTTTGTCCCTATGATCCTCTCTGCAGTCTATGACTCTTTGCAGAGCCTTTCTCTCTGCCTGTGTGGTGTTCCCGTACCAGGCAGTGATGCCTGCAGTGAGGATGCTCTCTATTGGTCCTTTATAGGCCTGGCCGTGAGGGCGATGGTTCAGGCCGGCTTTCCTGAGCAGCCTAATGAAATAAAGCCTTTGCTGGGCTTATTTCACTGTGGCTGCGGTGTTCAGAGTCCAGCTCAGGTCTGATGTAACCTGCAGTCCCAGGAATCTGTGGCTGTCGGCCCTCTCCACCTCAATCCCTTTGGAAAGTGTGTGTTTGAGTCCTACTTTTACTTGTGGCAAGGACAGATCTGCCTGTTTGTATACAGGCAGACGCAATACAAGTGAAATGAAGCTCAACTTATTCCACAGACAGACAGTCATTTGAATCCCCCCCCCCGGCAATCAGCGCCGTATACTCCCCAGAATCCGCTACGCCACTTTCGACTCGAATACCTCCATGAGTGCACAGTGAATCCCGCGCACAGCCATTCAGACAGCTTGTTAAAAGGCACTTAATTCATTCCCGTAAAAGCCACAGGCTCCCTGTTGCGGGCCCTCAGGCAGCAGCAGGGTGATGTCTGAGGAGCAGGAGCTCGTTGGGAAACAAAAAGAGAGAGTCAGACGGTTTGTTTTCCCGTCTGCCTTGTGTCTGCTCCCCCTCGTCGTCCTCCTCCTCCTCCTCGCTCTCTTCGTTTGACGTTGCTGAGCAGTGCTCAGTAGATTTAGTGCACATGAGGGAGGGAAGTGAGTTCCCTGCCCCTGCACTCATTACTCTTCTCGTCCTCCCTGGGGATGATAAAAAATAAGACAGTATAAGCCCCGTGCGGCATAATATGAGACGAAGGTACGGCTATATTACCAAAACGGTAGATGACTATATACGAGAAATTTAACAATAACTCCAAACAGAATCATTTTTTTTTTTTTTTGCAGATGCTTTTATCCAAAACAATATACAATTAAAATGGCAGCGTCAGCCAGTTCCTGAAGCTATTGTGGGATTTGAACCGCTGACCTTCTGATTATCGCAACTGGGTCCAAACCCAAATATGAGGATAGCTACTTTGTGCTGAGGCAGCAGGGTCAGCCAAGACCCTCCTTTGCAAGGCCTGCATTCTCCTCTGGTCTAGGTGGCTGTAAAAGGATGATGATGATGATGATGATTATTATTATTATTATCATCATTAATAATAATAATAAAAATGATGATGATGATGATGATGGTAATATAGAACAAGTCAATGTCATCTGCTGGCACCCATATAGATGGAATTCCTCCTGAACTCAGTGGCTTGTTGGAAGGCTTTACTACTGACATCATTATAAGGCAGGCTGTGCTCTCACTGCCCACAAATACTACAGACATAAATCCACTTGTTTAGCAGCCTACTAAGAACCAGCTCTTCTGCGCACATTTTCTACTGCCCTTCTGTCTTCTTAGATACCGTCCAGCCTCAAGGCGCTGCTTAAAAGTGAATTGACAAAGTGAAAAGTAAATGAAGTAAGTAAAGCGAAAAATATATCCCACATCATATACTCCAGCGTGTTTAATGCTTTCATGGAAGTCAGTAACCGAATAACTGAATTAATGCCATATGCTTGTGACCATTGAAGAGTATTCTGTGAAACATTGCCATAGGCTTTAATGATCTGTGAGTTTGAGACAACCAATGAGTCTTTTAAGCTGGTGGAGAAACACTTCACTTGCCTGTAAAAACATATAAACTTTCCCCGAACTTTCCTGTGATGTATGACAGACTCAGGCACTGGGGAATAGGCACTGGGTACCTCTGTGGGTTGAGTGTGAGGTTGCATTTTGGAAGTAGGAGTTTAACCCAGTTCCTGGTTGACTGGACCCACTCAAATCTTTTCACTTAGCCAAGAATAATGGCCCATCTTTTCCGTACAGTCCGGTTGGGGTCTCTGGGGGCTGTTCAGAAACACTGCTTTTTTACATCGTCATCACCTAACTTCTGTCAGAAATGAAGCTCATGGGCTGGGGAGGGGTGCTGTATAGGTGGCTGGAACTTTGCCCAGTGAGGCTCCTTTATGAACCACAGAGGATGTGATTGTGCCAATAAATTAGGCATCTGTTTGCCTGCAATGTGTCCTTTACTGGTGAGTGACACACGAGAACCAAGAAAAATACTATTTTTGAATACAGTACTCTGAAATGCCACATTAAGTGTTGTTTTGAATCATATGGACAGTACTGGTAATAAACAATTAATTATTACAGTATCAGTACTGTTAGGGGAGACAGAAAAAGAAAGCGTAATCTGGGTTTTTATTCGGATTTGTGCTTTGCGTCTGGAGACGTCACAGGCATGAACAGCTGGTCATTGCATCTATAGTGAAGCATTACAGCAATCATGTGAACCAGAAATATACAGCTTGCAAATGGAGTCACATGCCTAGACTTCAGATACTGAGTCAGTGCCATCTGCAATCAGTCTGGCCCTCCATTACATCCTGGAACTTCTCAGCAGTGCGTATGCTCCAGAACTGTGTCACTCTCTAGTCTGGTCAATCTGCGTCCGTTGCTAGCTGCATATCTAGTGATTAATGAACTGAAGCTTCTTCCTCTGCCCCAAATCTGCCCCTAGAAACAGCCAGTAAATATATTATCCTTTACTTTCCACCTGCTTTGCTGTTGCATGCACACTTGTTCATCTTCAGGCCTATACAAGGTCTCCTGGGTACAGAACCTTTCCTGCAAACAATAAGCGCGAAGCAGGGAGTAAGCCAAGACGGGATGCCAACCCATCGCCGGGCAGAGACACCAGTCACACATAATTTGGCAACTCAAATGTTTTTGGACTGTGGATGGGAAACCCAAGTACAGGGAGGAAAGCCCACAAAGACATGGGGAGAACATGCAAACTCCACATGCACTTCCAATGTAAGCACTGCGGTGCCATGCCACCCAATGTGTAGCTATATAAAAGGGCATTTTATGTAAGGCTGTGATTCTCACTTTCGCCCAGGGAAGGTAATGAAAGCCTCCATGCAGATGACTGAAAGCCTTACCAATGAAGGATTAGGCAAATGCAATGCTGCCCAGCTGGCGGAGTCTGTAGCACACCACTGTCCTCTTTTGTCCATGAATCCTTTGCTTCCCATTCAAATGATGCTGCTAGACTGACATATTCTGCGCAGTGGCTGTAACAGCAGCTGGGGAGTAAGATTTGCGAGCTGAGCGGTTTGTGCTTGGCTCCTAGTGAGAAAATGCTGTGTAACCTGTAGGAAAGTGATCTGAGAGTCCATCTCATGCCATCGGCCAGAATGGCCCTCATAAAACTGAGTAATCTGTCAAATAGCCATTCTTTATGGCTGTCTCCATCCCCCCTGGCCCACCTTAATTCTTCTTAGCATCTGTTGCCATGGTAGCCGGATTGGCGCGGTTGCCGTCCTATTTGGGAATGGGCCGTTTTCCCTGGCGCCTTCACCTCTGCCTGTTAGTGGTTGTCCCTCTGGGACAAACAGGATTACTCATCGTAGGCAATGTGGGAAGTACTTTGTCAAAATACGGTAATCTGTTGGTTTCTTTTTCTTATTTTTTTCATCTATGAAAAAACACAGTCTTTTTCATACCAGACTGAAGTGGATTTATTTGAAAACGAAATGCTTTGTCAGCATTATTGAACGACGTCATGGCTAAAAAAGGTACTTCGACCTTGAGCGTGGACCATGCATCATACACTTGCGAGACGTTTATGCTGACTTTCTCCCAGGTTAATCTCTGGGTCTGAACCCTGTCAAGTTACCCACAAGGCTCATGATCGGGCCAGTATTTATTCTGCTCCTGATGTGGTCTTATTAACATCCAAGGCCGCCCAACAGAAATGTTCGTGCCTCTCTCTTTGCTCACTGCACTTTCTCCCGGGGATATTTTTCAGTGTAGCAGAGGCGCGGCTTTCTGTTTGGCATCTCCTGCCTCCTTACTCCATCTGGCTAACCGTAGTCATGTTTTGAGAACAATGGACCAATTATTTGATGTGGCATCAGCTCACATCCTGCGCCTCAGTTTATGGGCCAGGCCCAAATATTCAAGAGCAGCATCACTGAGTTATCTCGGCTGCAAAAGCGCCCCCGATTGAGGACTGGGATAACATTTATATGTAGTAGATGCATTCCGGTGTAACTACGTCAGTCTGGCATAACTGGAGAGCAGAAATGAAAAGCGCGATGGCTGACAGGTTAAAAGGACTCTTTGATTATGAAGGAATAGCGGGGAGAAAGAATGCGGTCCCCAATTTTAATTGAGTTCCCTTTAGAGCAGCTATGAAAATAGTACAAGAGAATTCTTTGAAGTCTCCTATACGAACAAAAGAACAATCTGTTCAATGGCTTATACCTGGAGGCAGGCGTGTAGTTTGGCACTCTTCAGAAAATTCCATAAAACTGAAGGGTTTTTTTTGGGGGGACAAAATAATTGCTTTAACAGGACTGCCCCAACTGCACCCCCCTCCCCAGCCCAGCCCTTTGTACACCACCCCTGTTTTTGCCACCTGATTGGTTCCGTGTTGACGGGGCGTCTGAGACATACAGGGTCGAGTTGGATTACTGTCCCTTACAGGACTATAGCTAGACTGCATTGTCATGATTTTGGCACACATAGAACTGTTTTCTGCAGTGATATTTGGGTAAAAAAAATGCCAATAAAATAAACAACCGACATAAAATCTAGCCAAAGAACAGGATAGATATTGTATGGGCAGTTTGGCTAAAACACTAAGTTGGATGCCAACTTGCTGGCAGAATTAGACATGAAAAGTAGATGAAATGTTAGCAGTCTGCCTCCTTTCGGGATGAGTTGAAGCCCATGCTAGAATTAAAGTAAGTTGGCATTTTTATTGCGACTGGTTCAGTGCTTTCAGTACTATTGTATCCTACTGTCTTTAGTCAAGCTAGCAGACTTAAAACAGTTTCTTGTGATGTAATTCACAGATTTAAGGAACTGGTATCACACCTGTGGCCAGAGTTGGAGGCATGATTTGGCAGGAGGGCAAGAACATAGCACGTGGTAAAAAATGAGAGGTGGAGAAGAGGAAAACAGCACACGAGAAGGGTGGATGGTGATTGGTCTCCGGCTGGCAGCATGAGTAGCGTTTAATCATATCATCCGACCATTCGTGGGTGTATTCTTCTGCAGGGGATCATCAGCTTCCCTCTGAAGAGAACAAAAAATAGGTATTGCATGAAAACTTAAATAGCTGAAACAAGCTCTCATGGTTTTGTTCATCTACAGTCTGCCTTCTTCGTCCTCATTACTTCAAAAGAAAATAATAATGATCTTAATCACTATTATAGTGATTACCCTACCAGACTGAGGCAATTGTGTGTGTGTGCGTGTTTTTTTTTTTTCCTTTCCGTGACCAGGATTGGTCTCTCCCAAGTCCTGTGCTGACTTCATTTGGTTTGGGGTTTTGTGGCCTGGCAAGATACATTAAATGTTTGTGGCATCTCATTAATGGTGCTTCCTCCTCAAACGTGAAAGTGGGCGACCGAAATGAGAGTGGGAAAAGCCAGGCGCGGGAAATTGGGACGGAGCAGAGGAGAAAGACACACACATCCTTTAAAGGAGAGCCGATCGCTTTACTAGGTGCTTCGGGTAACAATTTTGCGTTTATGAGCACAATTTATGCCCAGCGCTTAACATCGTTGTCTAACCCTAATTGAAATCACATGACTGATGTGAACAGGCTGTGTTGGAGGGAATAAAACAGCTAGATTCCTAGATATTGGGGCCTGGTGCTTGATATTGTTCGGGGGGTCTGGCAAAAACGGAAAAGCAGCTGCATTTTAGGCCGAAATACACAAGATGTACACAGACGATTTTATTTCACGTCAAAGAATCACAGGGCTCTCTGCTTACCCAGGAGCTCTCCGGCACCTAGCACCTGAACTGGTCCCTTACATAGGCACGCCACATTGTAGACCAGAGTGTCCCAGCCCAGTCCTCGGGGACCCGCAGACAGCCTGTGTTTTAGGACTGTCTGGCAGGAAGCTGGGAGGTGTAGCAAAGATGTCTGTGGGTCCCCCAGGCCCAGGTTGGGAAACACTGTTACAGAATATAATGCGGAACTTTCAGGTTAGTCGCCTAGGTTTCTGTGCACAGCAGTCAGAGAGCATTGGTAGCCTACCCTGTGGTATGTTTGTTCTTCCAGGATCTATTGTGTGGTAGTTAACTGGGTAAATTGAAACTGAAGTGAGGATTAAACTGAATTAAAGAATTTAATTTTTAATTAAATTATTAATTAAAAAGTAAGCTATCATCTTTTTATGGTGGTGGGGCAGCACGGCGGTGCACAATCACTTCACACCCCCTGGAGACTAGGATTCCTCCCATAGTCCAAAGGTACCCTGCCCCCCCATGCTGGGTTGTTCCCCGCCTTGCACCCATAGTTTCCGGGATAGTCTCCAGACCCTCACGACCCTGCATAAGGGGGATTCGAAAATGGTTCGATCTATGTTAGCTTAAACAACACTAATTGCTGTTTTGTTGGTAAATTAAGCACAGTAATGACTGGGGAGGTTGATTTACTGTGACATCTGCCCACGTTTTTACTCCTAAATCAAGTGCAAGACCAGGGGGCCCATGAAGACAGAATTTGCATTTATGAATATCAGATAAAAGGATCATTTATTAGGATTTTTAGCTCCCCCCCTCCCCATTGAGGCTGTAATGGACTATTCCACTGTGAGCCTTCACCCTACTCAGCTTCTTCTTCATACTCAGGCGATTAGTCATACTCAGGCGAATAGTCATACTCAGGCGAATAGTCATACTCAGGTGAATAGTCATACTCAGGTAGGGCCACATTCACACTTTCGCCTTGAGCCCCCAAACCCTTTCGTATTCATTTAAAGACCTGAAGAGTAAAAGGATGGCTGTATGATGGGCTTTCTGCTTTTTCTGTAACCTTCACATTCACAGAGACTATGGCAGCATATTACCAGAAAACGTGGAAAAAAAAGACAAAAAAAAGAACTCTGCGGTTCTCCGATCCTTGGTCGTCTAGCAAGCATGCCTGTTATCTGCAGTGCTGAAAGCCTCTGAGGAGGAAATTTCACATGACATCCCACCTTTTTTAGCGTCCGGGGGCGTGGGGCCTCACGAAGAGCTATGCACCTGGCAGGCACGGAGAGGAGGCCAGCGTGGAATTCACATAAGATGTTATAAATCAAAGAAAGAATGTTTAAAACAAGCGGGGCGATGGGGTGGGGTGGAGTGGGCCCTCCGAATTTTGAGAAGTCAAAGGGAACATTTAAGCCAGAGATCAAACAAATCCTTTCCAGTTTTCAGGTTGTCAGAAGCAGCAAGTGCGATGGCTCGTTTCTCTCTGAGTTACTCTGCTCTCATCCAGCCCGGAGCAGGGGAAGGGCCCACACTAGTGCTTTCTCTCTGAGTTACTCTGCTCCCATCCAGCCCGGAGC
>JAODKN010000046.1:13863839-13875341 GCA_026774425.1 Petrocephalus zakoni
TGCTTGGGTGAATTTGGTGTGGAAGAACTTGACTGGCCCACAGTGAGTCCTGACCGCTACCCCACCAAACATCATTGGGATGAACTAGAATGGAGATTGTGAGCCAGGCCTTCACGTCCAACATCAGTGTCTGACCTCACACACGCTCTGCTGGATGGATGGCTAAAAATTCCCACAGACACACTCCTAAACCTTGGGGAAAGCCTTCAGTGAGGAGTGGCAGCTGTTATAGCTGCAGAGGGGGACCAGCTCCATATTGATGCCTATGGATTTATTATGGGATGTTATAAAAGTTCCTGTACGTGTAGTGGCCAGGTGTCCCAATAATTTTGTCCAGATTTCACCAAATTTAGTTTCTTCGTTTTCTTGACATTGATTTCTTGGAAAAATCTGCTAAAGCTGAAATTTTAACCTACAGGAGATCCTCAGAAACATTTCATTTCAGAGACTGAACATGAGGGGAAATGTAGGTTGAGTTATAGAACAGCCTTGTTGATGCAGGATAATCTCATTAAAATGAACTGCTCCATTTTCTGCTGGAGTGTCTGGGGTCAGATTCTGTCTCCAACAGCGGCCTCTGAGCTGTGCTTCTGCATTTAACAAAATCTTTCCTTTCAAGTCTTTTTTTCCCAGCCATTTCCCTTCCTTACATTTTGTTCCCAGGATTTCTTTTACTGTGGTAAATCTCAGTATGAATTTAAAGTTTCGTTCCCCCCCCCCCGTTTATGTGAAGTCCCTGCCATCTTCGCTGGCGTCTCCTGCAGTTCATTGCCAAGCACTTTCAAAGTGACTGCTCGCTATGAAAATAGGCCCCATCTATCCTCCAACCATTCCCCCCTAATTTCGTTTATTCAGGCCGCTGGCCAACTGACCCCACCTTGCTGGGGCTTGAAAAACGTATGTTTAGGGTTGTTAGATGGAGGGGGCTGTAATTATGGAAACTATTGGTCATTTTTTTTTTTTTGTCAGTCAAGGTACCAATGTTGGCTGTAGTAGAACTGAACCTATATTCAGCTAAGAAGAATGCAAATGTACTTCCCGGCCCAGGCCTCAATGTCACGGAGGGGGAGGGGTCCTTTCTGCTTCTAACAAGTCTTTTCTGAAGGAGCTAAACTGAATTTTGACAGCCTCCATTGAGATTTGTCTTTTTATGTATGACGGACGAGTTATAAGAACATTCTACAGGACAAAGTTAGATGAAAGAAGAGTATTCGAGAGAAACCACGGGACTGTTTTTACAAATTTTCTTCCTTTTGTTGACATGTGACGGTTAATCTGTATTACTACATTCAGAGCCCGTCAAAGATATCATATGAAAATAGAGTTTTGAAACTCTTTTCCTGATCAGAGACATGGCTCTGAAAGAAAAGGCTTACACATGCTATTTAGTCTGGCTGCTTAGCGGGTGATTTCGTTGGGATTTGTTGTTTTCTTGGCAAATGCACCATGGCAGGTGGAAATGGGTCGGGAGGGGTGTAATTATCTCAGTGAGGTTGCTGTCATTAAACTTTTTTACATGCTCCATGGCAGACGGCAGCAAATTTGGGTGAGGCCCAGGCATGTTAACAACCTATTAAGCATAAATTTGTTTTAATTTCTTTGTGTTTATGACAAGAACAGATGTGAAAATGATTCCACTTGTACCTCTAAAATTTTTATTTTATGCATTAGTTCAACGATGACCAAAACCTAAGGAGTGATTCCTCCATTACTCCGGTCAGACCACCTATCCATTCCCATTAAATACCTGCTCTTGACCAGAGCTTGACATGAGAAAAACAGCTCAATAAGCTATTTGATTTGTTTGTGGATGATAGCCTGGTTGTTGGTTTAATATAATGAGCATAATATCCTGACTGACCGTGCTGGGAATTATCGGCCCAACACAAAAAAAGCAGCAACAAGCTACCCCCAACACCCAGGCCCTTGCCAAACTGGCCAGCCCCAACACCCAGGCCCTTGCCAAATTGGCCAGCCCCAACACCCAGACCCTTGTCAAACTGGCCAGCCCCAACACACAGGCCCTTGCCAAACTGGCCAGCCCCAACACCGAGACCCTTGCCAAACTGGCCAGCCCCAACACCGAGACCCTTGTCAAACTGGCAAGCCCCAACACCCAGGCTCTTTCCAAACTGGCCAGTCCCAACACCCAGGCTTTTGCCAACTGGCCACTCCCAACACACAGACCCCTGATTGGTTAGATTGCTACCTGATTGGTAATCACTGCAGCACATTTATGGTTCATTGCAAGCATTCACTGGTGATTAGCTACCGAAATGTGATTATTTGCGTTTTTTATTAAGAAGGACGGCAGACTTGTGAACGAAAGATATATGCGATTTTAATTCATTACCGTTTTAGTGGATGCTTCTGAAATTTAAAGTTTTCATGTCGTTCCATGGAAGATTAATTGTCTGTTTTGTTCAAAAGTATTTTTGTAATATCCATATGTCTGTCAGAGAATAAGCCAAGTTAGGCTGAAAAGCATTTTAATACCTATAGTAAAACAGCAGGGGCTGAGGGATAAAAAAAAAAGTTCTATAATTGATATATTACTAATGTACTAAGTAGATGAGCTTTTGGAAGCTAGACTGGAAAATGTTTGGACCAATAAAAAAATACTACCCGTGGTTTTGTTGTTTTGCTATTCGGTAACAGGTGCTCCTTAATCGAGTGTGTTTTTTTATATTTGACCGTTCAGGAATTTTACCCTTTGGTTCACCCCTATAATGAGTGAGGGTAGGCCACTTATCACCCCTATTAGGAGTGAGGGTAGGCCACTTGTCACCCCTATAATGAGTGAGGGTAGGCCACTTATCACGTGTTCTGTCTATGCCAGTGCACTGGTATTTATTATTGTTGTTCTCAGCACTGTCTAGACCACTGCTTCCCTATCCGGTCCTTGGGGACCTACAGCCGGTCCACATTTTTGCTCCCTCCGAGCTCCTTACCAGACAGTCCACAAGCAAAAACATGGACTGTCGGTGGCTCCCCGAGGCCCGGATTGGGCAGCACTGCTCTAGACAGATATGTTCCGAGGCCACCTGTCAGAGTCATTCCATCCGTGTGACACTTCACGTAGTAGCAGCAGCTGTGCCTCTGTCTGCACCCAGGCCAGCTCCTGCAAATTTGGGCTGTATGAGTCATTCCTCTGGGTGCGTCTCACACCTGCATAATTTGTTATATTTATTTATGATTATGCTCCCCTTTCTGGAACCCCTAACATTTTAAATTGCCTCTCTTGTTAAAATTTGCCTGGAGTTTATGCTTGTCTGTACAATTTGTTATGCAAAAGGATGATTTTCCAAATGTAAATGAAAAAATAATAAAAAGTAAAGCTTGCAGGTCATGGGGGCTATTCACGCAAGCACCCGCGTGCGCTTGAGTTACATGTACAGCATGCGTAGAGCAGCAGCGTAGTCTAGCGATGTAGGCCCATCATCGATAAATTTCCCAAAATGCACTGTGCCGGACTGGAACGCACCCTTGTTCTCTGGAACGGCAAATTCCCCTGGGAGGCTGGGCATCCAGATCCCATTCCCCCGCTATTTACATTGGGGTTTTACAGTGCTTTCAATGCAGGGTGAGGATGGGGCTAGTGGTGTCCGCTTACGGTGCCTGAGTTCGATGGGCAACAATGCTCAACGGTGTTCAGGCGGCAGGGGAGGGCTTGGTACACCCGTGAGAGAGTGGGTGTGACCAGAACTTGGTACACTAAATCACACTCCAGGGCAAATGCGGTGGTGAAGAAGGCGGCTGAATTACATAAGAGGACCCTGCTGCAGATCCAGACTCCTCGCCGGTTACACCTTTCTGCAAGCCACCACGTTTACATTTCTAGTCGTTTACCAGGCGCTGTTATCCGAAGCGACATACCTATTTTTGTGAAGGTGGGCTCAGACGATCCCTGGAATAATTGAGGGTTAAGTTTCTTGATTGCGCTTCCAATCCTGGGACTTGAACTTGCAAACTTCTGGTCACAGGCCTAGTGTTCAGGTCCTTGTGCTTATTCTTTGTCTAAATGACTTGCCTTAGGCGAGTGGGCAAGCTTAAGTGTATTTGGTCATCTGCTATAGCACTGAAGTATATTGGCATTTGCGAATATAATACTAGGACTTTAGTACGGAGGTTGGCAGGATGTCACTGAATATTATTGTAATAATGGTAATGGTAATGGTTGTTTTCACTGCCTCCACCCCCTTACTCAAGCCTCCTCTAACCTGATTTTGGGGCAAGAAGTGATAAAATTGCTGTCCATTCCAAGTCTGGAACAAGGAAGCGTTTCATCTTATTCGAGGATTGGACGAAGATTTCCTGTGTTGCATTAGCATAAAATTCCGGCTCGCTCTTGATCCCCATTGGAGGGCCGAGGCTCTGCCGGCAGTGGGAACATGAGGGGCTGTGGGGCCTACCACACGTCTTTGCCAATCTGGCAGCATACGGGGAAAAACGGCGAATGGCGGATCACAAATGTGGAACAGGTCGGAGAGATGGCAGAGCTCTGCACCACCATCCCCTCCGTAAGCGTGCGACATCTGCTAGGAGTTTTCGGCGCGGTGAGGACGCCGTTGGCGCTGTGGTGTCACTGCCTGGCCAGATTTTAGAGGAATTTCAATTCTCCCTTTGAAGACTTTCACTGAACCTTTTTGTATGCTGATTTCACATTTTCCGTGTTCAGTTGTATGGAGTTTCCAATTCGGGGCGGGGTGGTAGCTTGGTGGGGAGTACTGGTGCCTTATTCCTTCAGTGTTAGGGGTTCGGGTCCTGCCTGTGTTCCAGAGCATGTGAGCGGAGTAGTGAGAATTTCCGCTCCTCACTCAGGAGGCCGTTGGCTCCGCCCACTCCTCCGTTCTAATTCACATTAAGTCGCTCCGCTCAATACCGCTCCTCGGTCCAAATTTCCTGCCGCTCCAGTCAAATCGCTCCACGCTCGCTCCCGGGGTGTTGCTAGAGGTAAAGCTTTACTGGGGCACAGTTCAGTATTATATGTGTAATTGAGCACAACAGTTCATCTGAACATCTATACATTAATCCAAAAGTAAGAATGGAAATATATGAATTGAATCCAAAATGTATTTATTCTAACAAAAATTATATACAACATACACCTAATAAACTATTGAGCAATTCTCTAGCAACTCGAACATGGTAAAGTGATTGTATTTTCACATGCACATTTTAAGTTCCGCGTTTGCAAATAGGGCTCGATCGCTTTTTACCCTTAGTAACGTGCTTCTGGAATGTCCCATGTACACAGGGGTCAAATTAGCAGAGAACAATGACGCATAAAACTACTATCACAAAAGCTGCAACTGTGTTAAGTTAAATAAAGTAATGAAAACAAAACAATTCCATTAATAAACTCATTAGGGACCTCGCATTTATAGCATGTCGCTGACACCCTTAACCAGAGTGATTTACATTACCCAATTACAATCTCCCTGGAGCAACTTGGGGTTAAGGGTCTTGCATAAGGACTCAGTGGTGGTAGATGGGATTTGAATCAGCAATCTCTTGGTCCATAACCAGAGTCTCATACCACTAGGCCACCACTATCCCATGGGCAGCTTCTTGGACCCCTAATAATAGGACCTTTCAGTGAACAATCTCTGACCATTAAATAGGTAGGTAATTCACTTAAGGCTATGCAGCGGAACCAATGTGTTTCTGCTCTGCGAATGTAATCTTTTCCTTGGGTTTCACGTGTCTGTTGTTTGTGGGCGTATACGCCATCACGTTGGGCCACTTCTGATTGGTGAGTATGATTGGCACGCGAGGAGCATGGCACTTATGATTGGTGAGACTGTCTGTCACACAAGGACGTGCCCCAGTAAAAAGGGCCTAGTGACACCTATGGCTCGCTCCAATTTAAAAGAGGGGGGAATAACCTGCATGCCTAACAACTGTCACCTTAATCCTTTGTAAAATATTTCAGCCAATTTATGTAACAGTCTTGATAATTGTACAGATGAATTCTGGGTAATTTGGGCGCGCCTCAGACTCGTGGTATTAGCGATATCGGAGCGAAATTGGAGCACGACAGAGCGACCGCTCCAGCATTTAATAAAAAAAAAAAAGACGCTCCACGCTCTGACCAAATTCCACCCGCTGCGCTCCTCGCTCACGCTCCGCCCACATGCTCTGCTGTGTTCCCTGTCTAGCATGGGTGTCCTCTTGGTACTCCAGGTCAGTCCATGCTTGGGACATGTGGTTAGAAGATGATACTAAGCTAGGTACAGTTTAGGAAGGACATGGACAGATGGTGTCCATCACTACCCCCCGCCTCCTTCTACATGCCTTAGTCTAAGCACAAATCGCTCTTTGCTAACAATCTCTTCGCCTCTAGCTCCCAGTACTTATACACACATTCAAACATGTTTATGAAGACAAGTTATTCCCGTCATCTCAGTGAATTAAATCTTAATGTGAACTCCAGGTCTTCCTTAGGAGCAGCAAACCTTTGCGATGTTTGCTTTAAGAAACACTTGGCAGGCAGTCGGTATACTACAAAGCTAGCAGATCGATATACTAGAACATCCAACCTATTGGCAAGAGTTTCTTTTCTTCACGCTGTCTTGCCTGCAAATCAGAATTTTGGATCTGCAATGCAAAGCGTTTAATGGGTATAAAAATGATGGAAAGTGTGTATGCTGGATGTACTAGTGGTTTGGAAAATAGATCTAGCAGTGTTTCTAAAACAACACTGTAGTGACCTGCCATGCAAGCTAAATTTCCATTGTATGCCGCCATGCACAGATCAGTGGTGTAAAAAGGACCTAATGACAGTCCTCCTGTGGTACATCGATGACCCTCCAACCCCAAAAAGCCACACTTCATGCTCTTCTGGTTTAAAAGACTTAAAGCTCATTCTGCAGCATCATTTTTGCATTGTTCTTCAAATAAGCAAATGGTACATTTTTGTCTAATATTACTTCTTTGTCTTGTAGTCACTGAGGTCCAATCGCATTATACTTTGTTATAAGAGCATCATAAATCTCGGTTCCGAAATGTTTCCTTTTTCTGTAGATCTGATTGGCAGTGTCATTTTGGAGCCGTGATGTATTCTTGCCTACATGTATGCCAGTTAATTTTTTGTTCTGTGTTTGTACCTTAACAAAGTTAGGCTAATATGTGAGTGGAGAGGAAAGATCTCTGTTGTACATCAGCAGTCTGCGCCAGTAATCTAGAAATGTAGCTGCATGCACCACAGTGTATTCAGCTTAGTTGGCAGGGATGCAGAAATTGGCAGGAGACAGATTCATTTAAAGCTGCAAGGAAAATCTGTTTCCATTTCTTGTCCCAGAAAGACGAGGTAAGCTAAGTAGGGTTTGTGCTGCCTTTCTGCTGTAGAAAACAGGAAGTAAGCACTATAAGATCACCAATCACAGTCAGCCGTGATTTCTTGTAGCATGTGTGCTTGTTGTACTTTGTATCTGTTCTTTAGTGACTGGAGGACTATCTGGATTGTATCATGCAATAGAGCAGCCATCCCAGAATCGTTTGCATATTTGACAGCATTTCCAAAAAAAACAGCCAAAGACCATTTCACCTGCTGCAGTCCCAAAGTTCAGGAGCTTCGGCTAGTCCATCCTTAATCCACCTATTTGTCTAGAACCTTTCATCCCACACAGGGTCACATGAAACCTGTGGTCTATCCCAGGTGGAACAGCTTGTGAGCCTGGGCACCCAAAGGTCAGAGTCATTTAGAGGCAGCAAATCACCTAAATTACATGTTTGAATTGTGGACGGAAACTCTAGCACCTTGAAGAATCTGACATGAGCATGGGGAGAACTCGCAATCTGAAACATGCAATACTGGCGCAGAAATCGCATCTCAGCTGTGAAGGTTTAAGGTCACTGTGTTATCCTGAGAACCAGTGTTTTGCTCTTACAGAGTATGCTGCTTTTTAAAACATTTAATTTTCTTCCACAGTTAAGGTCACAGTGGAGCCTGTATCTGAAACACGGGGCACAATTCTGGGGTTACAGCCTGTTTGGAATGCTACATTTTATGTTCTAGAATTGACTCTTTTTAAGCCTGATGTGGTTGTATTATGTAAATTAATTAGAAAAACATGAAAATTAATTACGATAGTTTGCTAACAGTTTAGCTCTTTCGTGATTTAGCCATAACCTTTTTGGGTGTCAAAGAAAGTAATAAAAAATACAAATCCACTGGTTAAAATACACTATGGGGAAGAGGTTCTGAAGGACTAGAAAGGCATGTAAATGCCCTGCATCGGGTCTCCGTGGATTCCCCGCAACGTTAAATGGATAATTTATTCCTAATGATTCTGCTAAATGCTGGAATCACAATTTCTGAGAAAAATGGCCCATGAATAGCAGTTCAATTGGGAAATTTTAACCTGGAGCGTTCTCTGACTGAACACTACGTTCCAGCCCAGGCCTCAGGGGCCAGGTCTGTGTGATTCACCTTCCTTTACATCATGAATCAGTGACCACTTAAGCTGCTGGCGGTACTTTATACCCATCTCCGGTATTACAGAGAGGGAGCGCGATTAAGTTGTGCTTAGCGGCAGAGTTCATAGGGCTCACTAGTAGCAAGGATATGGGCTGGGACCTCTGACTACTGGGCATTACCTCACAGGAGGCATTGACCTCATACTTGGATGTTGATTTTTAGATGAAAATCTTTGCCTAGTTTCCTCAAATCTCACTTCAATGTGTTTTGAGTGTGTTCTTTAGTCACATTTCAGAAATGTCCATATCGGCATGTCAATGTACAAAGTACATACATCATAGGTCCGAATATTCTTAATAGTCTTTATTGATGCGGTTCACCACATGCGTAAATAACGCATTGATTTACCAAACTGATGATTACTGTCCAAAACTCATATTTAAAGGATGGGGATTAAAAAAAAAATCTTAAATATGAAGAGGACTGTCACTTCTATTGTTCTAACGTTTCTGAATGGTACAAATGAGATTAAAATAGTGGCATGGGGCGAGCAGAACTGGATGAGGAATGCAAAAAAAGTAGAATATGCAAACATTTAGTGTTTCTAAGGTCAGTCGGTATGTATGGTTTGTAATATTGTGTTTGGAGCATTTGTAGCTGAAGTGTGGCTTTGGCCTGCCAGGGTATCACTGTATGCTCAGCTCCACCTCGACTTGAAAGGGCCTTGCCAGCGATTTCGCTTCCAATGCATCCCAACCCCCCCCCCCATTGTGGTAGAGGAGCCGATCCGGACCACGTGAAAAGAAATAAAATCCACCCGTCTTCTTTTTCCCCGTCTCCGCTCGGGATGAAATTCACTGAAGGGTTTTCGATATTTGCGGCGGGCCTGCCGTCGCGCCACGCCGCACGCTAACGGAATCATGTCTTTCTTGGCTCCTTCTCTGGTGCTTAGGACACGATATGTCACGAGACTCGGAGTGTGTTTGCACGCAGGCGGACGCCTCTGTTAGCTTAAGTGTTTCCCACACTGGGCCAGATATTAATCTGATGGCAATCTGACAGCAAGCAGTGTTGTGTGTTGGTCTACAATCCTGTTATATTAAAGCAGCACAGATATGTCACATGAAAGTGATTTATTATTGACACACCACAGCATACAGCACACAACACCGAAATGTGTCCTCTGCATTTAACATATATGTGACATCATGACACAGCAGGGGGCAGCTAATTCAGTGCCCGGGGAGCAATGCTTGGGGGCGGTACCTTGCTCAGGGTACCTCAGTGATACCTTGCTAGCTGAAATGGACTTAGTTGACCAGGTTAGTGTGGATGGATGACTAAGTCAACAACCTTCAAGCCAACGTTTCAAGTGATCATGGCCAACGTTTCAAGTTACAGTACTGTACAGCATCATATATTTAAAGGTGACAATAAATGATACTTTGGCTTTGTGAGGAATGCATTGTAACTGTTTAATTGTAAATGTTTAGTATAACTGAATTTTTAACACCTTTTTTTTCCGTCTTTTTTGCGGTTTTGGGTTTTGGTAGCAGGCACCACATTCTTCTTCAGCTTCACCGTTTCACTCGAGCTGCCAGCCCAACGACTTTTACAGGGCATGCCTCTTTTGCCGCTTCATTTTTTGCTCACTAGGGAGCGACGTAGCTACCTCAGTGTTTATGTACGCTTGTTGCACTGTTTGTTTTAACAACCCAACTCGTCGCCGTCTGCGGCAGCCTGTGTCTCCGAGAGCAAGCTTCACGCTGTAAACACGTCCGCTGGTGCCAGACACATTGCGTGAGACATTTTAACAGCTTTGACCAGAATTTTCAGGGGAACACAGTCAATAAACAGATTCTGTGAAAAGTGAGACGTGTCTGATTCCACTCAGGCAGACTGAGTTGATGCCTTTGCAGCGCTGGGTATCCTGTTAAAGTGCTGAACTGGTTTCCTCACAAAACCACAACTCCCAGGAGCACAGCAGGAAGCAGCTAGAGGGTACTGAACTATCACAAATAGTGCTGTTAAAAAACAACAAACTTTCTTATATCTGTTGTCTCATTGTACATGTTTCAAACCAGTTTATTGTAGATGCTATAGGCATAAGGGAAGAATTGAGTATCACATATTCAAGTGTCCTTACTCAGGCCTTTGAATCCTGCATTATCACATGGAGAAAGAATCAAGATGGCAACCGCGAAAAAATATTTGCACACCAGAAATGGAATAGAACAAATTTTAGCACAGGAATTGGGTTTGCATCACACTTGGACTGCGCAGCTCTGAGGTCCCAGTGTCCAGTAAAAATAAAATAACAAATGGTTAGGGACCACATTCGGTGAACCACATGGG
The DNA here is from genome assembly GCA_026774425.1 of Petrocephalus zakoni. NCBI lineage: Eukaryota > Metazoa > Chordata > Actinopteri > Osteoglossiformes > Mormyridae > Petrocephalus > Petrocephalus zakoni. Next base: position 13,874,617 of record JAODKN010000046.1, read on the forward strand.
TCTTGCCTCTCATCACACAAGTTCTCCAAGGTTGGCTCATTGGGACCTGGATTGCTTGCTTGCTTCAGCTCTCCTGCTGTCTTGGTAGACTTAGGGTCACGTATAGAAGCTCAGACAGACACAACCACCAACCACATTTGTCCCTAAACTTCTGGCTTGTCTCCAAGGTGACAATGCGCCTATGGAAAAGTGTCAAATCTCCCCCTCTGCTTCCCCCAAAAGTGGCCTTTCAGGCTCGCAGTTTCAGCCATACAACTCTCACAAGGTTTTATTCGTGAGACGGTTCCTGATACATGACCTGGAGTTGCCACAGACTCACAGAGTTCATGATAATCATTAAATTATTTTCAAAACCAAGTATAATTACAGCTTACAGCCATTTTAAGCTCCGAAGCCTTGATGTACGCCGAATTTGTCTGGTCCACATTTTGCTTGTTTACAGTTTTGGGGTCAGAATTAATTAGGTTAGTGGATGATTTTCATTACATTATCGGTTTGATAGTCAAGAAACGGCACTAGTGGTGAGTGCTGGATGAAGCAGTACAGATTTCTGGAGCAAAAAGGCCAGCATTGTAAAACATCAGGCTATAGGGCTGCCATCTCCTACTCTTTCCTAATAACAGCAGATAAACATCTTCCACAGTCTGCTGGGACTGTTTCCCTTCATTGTGTTTTGCTGTATTTTATTGTTCGTTCATATGTAGTCTGGATCTTTGGATGCTAAT
>JAODKN010000046.1:13878998-13895171 GCA_026774425.1 Petrocephalus zakoni
CGCGTTCTGTCACATGCAGAACGCAAGAGCCGCGTTCTGTCACATGCAGAACGCAAGCAGGAGCCTCTGGCTGCTTTTACCTGAGCTCTAATCTATGTCATTCAGCTCATCTGTAACCTGAGTGGCTCGTTTGCACGTTTCATAGTGGCCACTTTGCTCAGGTGTCATTTTAAAGCCCGGAGGGAATGCTGGTTTCCTATCCTATACAGCTCCTGTTTCATATGATTGCTTAAAAAACTGCTAGTTAATCTTAATCTGCCAGTTTTGACTTGATACCGTCTTGCGGTCTTGTTTTCCATTAGCTCAGGAATACAAGCAAATTCTGGAAAAGAAACATTTGAAAATACAAAATTTGAGCTGCATGTAAATTTAATAGATAAGGAAGACTGCTGATCATTTAAAATAATTTTAATGTAATTGAAAAGCATTTTATTATTTGCCGCAAATGCTTTTAGGGTTGTACTCTGGAAAGAAATTCAGTAATCTGTTTATTGTTTATTGTAATGCTTCTTACTTGGATCTGACATTAAGCCAATAACTCAGTCAAGATTTATTTGATTCCAAAGGCCTGAGAAACCCTGCTATAATCTTCATGCCTCATTTTCACCCCTTTTAGCCAACATGTAGAAATATTACTGAGAATGTAACTGATTTATGTTTTACTGCTGCAAACTGCAGTGTAGGGCTGTTGATGTGTTCGCCTGCAGTAAACAGTAAATATTGGCCACAATATTGGTTTAAGCCCTCAGATCAACTCATAGCAATAATGACATATGGCTGCTTTAATTATATATTCAGCTTATATAAGAAGATGAGTGATTCCAGTAAAATGCCTTCCTACTATGGCTGTCCTTCAGAATAAAGAAACTAGCATTAAACTATGGTAATTCCAGGGCTTCCCTAATTTTTCAGGTTGCAAAAGCAGGTTGACAGCACTCGCTAATATACCTGGCTGCTAATTCCTTTACTGTGTAAGCTTTACAGGTAGCTGTTAGTCCGTACATTTACTGTATGCCAAAACATGTTCAGACCACAATGCACGCTGCAGATGCTTTCTTACTTGTTTGACTTTTAGTGTTGGCCTGGTAGGTGAAGTACATTACACGTCACTTATTGAGCATGCAGTTTTTCCTCTAAAGGAACACGCATTTTTGAGAGAACAGGCTCAGCCAGTCCCTAGAGCAAGCGGGGTTAAGGGCCTCCCTCAAGGGCCAGATGGGGAAATTCACGCTTCCAATCCTGGGGTTTGACCCAACAACCTCCCGATCAGAAGCACAGAGGCCTAAAGCGCCGAGCCGCACACTGCCCCTGTACGTCGTGCCGCGAATGTATATGTGATAGTGCCGCGAGGGAAGCGGACGCTGGGCGAAACCGCGGCTGCCGTCAGAGTTGCCACGGCAGGGCTGGAGGAAGCCGACGAAAACATTCCTGGGATTGTGGACTGGATGCGATTCAGAGCATTTCTGAGAATGGGAGCAGACTGAAGACAGGAGCAGCGCGCACATGCTTGTGCCCGTGAAAACAGCTTCTCACAGTGCGCGGCAGGCCTGCTCCCTGATCGGGTCCACGGGCCTGCACTCGGACCGCTCTCTGGGGTCCGGTGGGACCCCTGGCCCATTGATAAAGCTTTGATTGCTGTCTGTTTAGAAAACTGCACATGGACGTGCTCCTCCGAAGCATCTGGTAGCTGTTAGTGTTTTTTTATGTATGTTTAGTCAGGGGCACGTGAGACTGTGCTAAAGGGTGTCAGAATTAATGGTCAGTAATGCTAATATTCCTCAATATACCACAAGTAACCCCTGATCAGACCTCCTCTACCTCATGGCGAAAGTCCACCTCAGACTCTCATGTGAAGAGAACGATGTATCGCCCGCGTTTGGGCCTCGGAGTGACTGGAAAAAGAAACGCATCCCAGCTCCCCCAACACGTTCCAGTTAAGTGGCCTGTGGTAAAAATGGAAAGGAGGCATGGAAAACAGAGACTCGTCATCTCCTGGATCCGGCCTGAGGCACAGAGACCACAGCCATGAGTGAAGTGGTATCCGGACTCGAGATGAGGCCCAGCTCCTTTCTCTAACTGCCACTGACTATCCTTACACCAGGTGGAGTAAGTAAGTAAGTAAGCACGGAAGGAAGTAGTTTATATATATACAAAAAAATTCAGCCTGATTAAAGGAGTCCACACCACTGGTTGATCTAATGTTCTTTGGCTGACTATTCCACAGCCTTAGGCAACAACTGCAACAGCTCTGTCAGACTACATGAAGACCCTGATCGGAAGGCCCGAGTGTCTTCTTTGCTGAATATGGGGTCAAAAGGTCACAGATATAAATGGGCGTCTGTTAAAAGCCTTATAAATAGATAAAATAATCTTAACATCTATCCTACATTTCAGAGCTACTGCAGAGAAGCCATAAGATGTGAGAGATGTACTCTATAGTTGCTTTGCTTAATGTATAGCTGGTTAGACATCTGCTGACTCTAATTAAAACTGGGGTTGACCTGTTTAATCCTGGAAGCATCACTAAGCTTTCTAATATGACCAAGCAAGCTGCTGCGCCTTTCCTTGTTGGAGGGAGACAGCATTTTACCAACAAAAATGCTCCGTCGCAAAGAGAGACCAACTGTTAGAAAAGTAGCGGGCTTGCAGCTTGATCGTACAGAACGCCGCCAGTCTACTTGAAATTGTGCCATTTGAGAAAAGCAGGCTGCTTGACGTCTCACCCGTCGGGCGCTCACCCTGCTGTCTCCGTCCAAATTGTCCACCACATGATTGCTGGGACGTACCGCAGAACCTGAGCCCTACATTACTGTGCAGGAACAGTCCCCTTGAACCTCTCTGTCATTTCTGGGTGCATCTTGCTCTCCTGGTTTCCCATCCCTGGTGTGCCCCCGGGAGGGGGGGGGGGGCACACATAAAGGCTTCCATCACAAGAAGAATCCACGATTCTTCTTGGCAAGGTTTGAGCTTCTGGATTTTGCTAACACAATGGCGCCTAGTTACAGGGCCTGCTGCTACCAGGAATTTTTATTTCATTATTTATATAGTTTTTTTATGTGGTGCTTTTTGTAAGCCCCGAGCCCAATTTGCTGCCACAATCCTAGACTTATTGGGGGATGAGATCACCAGTGTCGTGCTGGGACTGGGGCACGCCGGGCTTCGCGGAGGGGAAGTCCTCTGTATTTAAGACCCACTCTAGAGCCGCGGAATTCCAGTGTCCTTCTTCCTCCATGTAGAAACGTCCCAGTGCTGATAATGTGCTTGTTAATGGCAGCTCCCTAATTTATATGTCTCTGCTGCCCCCTACTGGAATGAATCGGTATTGCATATTAAAGCAGATCTCTGTTTATTTGTTTTGGTTCCCTGGCCCTAAATCGCTGACATTTCTGACACATCAGTATCGCAAGGATTAAAACTGTCCCGATTTGACTTATTCTGGAAAAACAAGATATATTATTTTTCACACATAAGACAATTTTTTTCCAGTATGTGCATCCTATTATTATATAACTGGAGTGATTAGCTACCCTTGATGTATTGAATTTTCATAATATTATCAGTTTTATATATTTAGCATATGTATTTGCAAAATATTTCTCCTAAACAATAATGATGCATCTATCTAATGGTAAATTCTGCAAGAAAATCATGCATTGCAAAACTATATTGCGCAATTTCGCATCCTGTTGTGATTTGTGTCATATGCACCCGTTCTTCCGGGAGCCGCCCGGAGGACATCAGTGTTAGCATTAGCATTAGCATTCGGGCCATGGCGGATTCCATACCAGAATGACAGAGTGCAACCTACGGCAAAGCTTCACTACATGCATGTTATAGATGGGCTGCTTTCCTGATGGCTGCTGAAGCTTAACATGACTGCTGCTGGTGACCTAAAGGGGTCATGTCACACTTCGCACCACAGCCACGAGGAAGGGCCAGCAGTGCCCTTGCATCCTCAGACACCTGAGGATTGGTTCTGATTTCCAGCACCATCACCAGCTCATCATTACTAACATGCTATTGAGTCTGCTCTCATCAGCAGAAAAAGCCACACAGCAGAGTGTGGCGATGGCTGTCCAGAGGAGTACCAGCACACAGCTTACAGCGGCCCAGTACATACGCATGACACACTTCCTTAAAATGCCGACCTGGGTCATAAACTCCAACCAGACCTTAAGTGCTCAGGTTACATGATTCAGGGATGGTTTTACCCACAGCCAGCCAGGCTCCTCGACGACAATTGATTGCATGCAAAATCCTGCTACAATTGACACTCTGACACTTTACACCCCAGCTTCTATTTCCAGGGCCGCTCTCGCACATGTATATGCCGAGTGTTTGTCTGCCCACTGGGCTGCTTTTTGTCTGTTGTCATGTGTTCATTGTTTATCGGTGATTGCCGGACTAACCGTCTTGCATTTGTTGTCTTGTGTTTATTTGTCACTATAATCTGCAGGAAACACACAGGTAAAAAAAACAGAAAAGTTTACAAAAATAGTTTATAGTGTAAAATAAACGTACTTAAGCTTTATAAGTCCATCTTTGTTACTTACTATGTAGTAAATATAGCTCTTTTGTATGTCTGACCGTTAGGAGTGTGATTGTCCAATGGGGCACAGTGCAGGGTCTTCAGTCGGTGCAGTGTTGGCCACTAACAGCACCTCTTCTGGCACAAAGAATAGGGAACATATTACCTAGATCCCCCCTGTCACATCTAGGAAACAAATGTAACAGTGTATCTCATTTCCATTCACAGTAACAAAATAAGAGAACATTTTTAGTTCTAAAAACCCTCTACCTCTCCCAACATTTTTTTTTCCCAGACATGTATCACATAATCTCATCCAACACGATATGGCATTTCGCTAGTGTCGGCGATGTTTTCAATACAACTGGTGAGGTCATTTCCACAAACAGTGGAACTATGCAATTCTGGCTGGACAATAAATTGTATATAATGTTATGAAATATACTCTAATATTACATGATTGTTTAATATGACAGCATTCTGCCTTAGTAGATCTCTTGGGAATTTATATGCATCTTAGCAGACAGCAAAAATATCTTGCCCAGACCACCAAGTTCACGTCCGGGAGTATCCACCCAGCACAAAGCTGTAAGTAAATATAAGAGGGTAACACATCTTGAATCAATGCGTAATGTCTGACTGAGGCCAAGGAACAACAGCCGAACTCCGAGATGACATGATAAATGACAGCGGCTTGCTCTCTCCTGTGCTTCTATTACTAATCGGCCTTGAAATGTGCATTCATCATTCTGCCCAGACTGTGAAATTCCCACATATATTCCTGGCATTTTGAAATGTTAGTCTACATGATATTATTTATTCTGACACTCAGAAAAAAAAATACAGAATTGGGAGAAACTGTGTATTTTTTTCCGTAGTGGTATTTTTACATTTATTTATGTTATAATTGCACATAAACATTATTATTCCCCTGATAATGTTGTCTTGGATTTCCCTAATAATCAGCATTTACATTTCACATGGTTTGCACAGCCTAATTAGCCATGAATTGGTGCAGCAAGCATGAGGGTAGCGTTACAGGCACAGCTCGTTTCTCTGATTATGTCCGCTGATGAGAAAAAAAAAAACACTTACTGGTTCTGCTAGTTGTGCAGTAAACTGCCTCCTCGTCTGATCTGCCACCATGCCAGCAGGAGTATGCGGCTCAATGGGTGCCAGTGCTGTGACTGGAGAGTCATCGGTCCAGGTCCCACCAGGGCTAGCCACGTGATTTGCCATTGGGCTCCAGGGACTGGCTGACTCTGCTTCCTCAAAAAAAAAAACAAAAAGAAATGCTTTGGTTCAAAGCATCTGCTTTTTGGTAAAAGATGCAGCTGACTTTGGACAATAATGGAGCACGCCTGCTGTCCATTCCGTCTCCTACTGTCAACAATGGCTTCCCTAAACTGGAGCAGGCCCTCCCGGAAATTAAATTTTGAGGAATCAACATTGTCCTCCATTCATTTTCTTTCTTTTTTTATGTCCTCTGAGGGGATATGTGAGGCTGTAAGGCAACACCTGTGACTCCATTTGCAGGGGAACCAGAAAGAATTGGGATTCCTGTCATTTAAAAAAGATGGATTTCACATCTGCGTACAAAACAATAGATCGCACCTCAGTCGTAAGAACCAAGGGGGTGGTTAGTTTTGGAAAAATCCCCAAGTTCGATAATCTTTAGTAAAATCCCATGACTATGTGATGACAGCATCCTGGTGAATTCACACAATTGGGAAGTGAGTGTGAAGGTGAAGTATGACCCCCTTTAGGAGCCAAGAAAATATCTGAGCACATCGTCAGTGCCCTTAAATGGCTTCTCTTTGCTTCACTTTGCAGATACACTGCCCATGGTGGACGTCAAAGGAGAGCCGGGTCCTCAGGGAAAACCTGGCCCCCGTGGGCCACCAGGACCCCCAGGTCTGCCAGGGAATCCAGGGGTTGGAAAACCAGGACTCAATGGGCAGCCTGGGCCCCAGGGCCCCCCCGGGCTGTCTGTGATTGGGAAACCGGGGGTCCCAGGCCTTCCCGGAAAGGCGGGTCTGAAAGGCATAGCCGGGGGAAAGGGTGAGATTGGCCTGCGAGGTGAACCAGGCCCAAGAGGTTTGCCTGGGCAGCCTGGCCTCCCGGGACCCTCAGGCATGTCTCTGAATGGAAAACCTGGAGTGCCAGGCATTAGGGGGGCCCCAGGGGTCAAGGGTGAGCCAGGGCCAAAAGGGGAAGTAGGTATTCCTGGAGATCGAGGGATAAAGGGGGAAAATGGAAATGGAAATCCAGGCATACCTGGACTACGAGGCCCGACTGGCCCTAGAGGTCTTCCAGGACTACCTGGGGCCCAAGGTATTGGAAAACAAGGACTGAATGGACTTCCTGGGCCTGTTGGGCCAAAAGGTGATAATGGGCTTCCAGGAATGCAAGGACTACCAGGAGAACCTGGCGCTCCAGGATTGCAAGGTCAGCCTGGACCAATTGGAATAGGGAAGCCTGGTGTAGACGGCATACCAGGAGTGCCAGGTTCTGTTGGCCCAAAGGGGGAGCCAGGGTTAAAGGGGGTACCAGGACCCCAGGGACTTGTTGGCTATGGCAAGCCTGGATTTACAGGGCAGAAGGGGGATCGTGGTCCCTCAGGAGTACCAGGACCCCCTGGGGATAAAGGGGTACCTGGAATTGATGGGCACCCAGGCAACATTGGCCTGGATGGACAGCCTGGACCTCCAGGAATCCAGGGCCCTATCGGTCTTCCAGGTAAGCATGGCATACCTGGCCTAAAAGGAGAAGTTGGGCCTGTGGGGCCCCCAGGAGTACCTGGGATCAGAGGAGCTCAAGGTCCCAGCGGACTTGCAGGAAAACCTGGTGTCCCTGGGGAAAGGGGTCTGCCTGGCCCCAACGGTGTTTTTGGAAAGCCAGGTCCCAAAGGAGAGCCGGGCCATATAGGTTTGCCTGGCAACCCTGGCTTGACGGGTGTGCCAGGGTCAAAAGGGGAACCTGGACATTTAGGGGGCACAGGGCCTCGAGGTCAGTCTGGGATTCCAGGGCTCCAGGGCCCATCGGGGCCTATGGGGCCCCAGGGAATTCCTGGTTTAAAGGGGGAGCCTGGTCCACCTGGCTTACCTGGGGTAAGCACGAATGGTCATGATGGAACACCAGGACCACAGGGGCCACCAGGAAAACCTGGCACTGCGGGACTGAATGGCACCCCAGGGCCCCCAGGTCCTCCGGGCCCTCCAGGTCCTCCAGGAGCCATCATCAATGGTGAGACGCAAGTGTCTGCGCTGCAGGGACCTGACCTTGGCGGGGAGTCCGTTCCCGGTGGCCGGAATGGGAAGCCCCAGTATGGACAAGGGGTGCTGTCCGCCGCACTAGCCCCCGCCTTCACTGCCATCCTGACCACGCCCTTCCCGCCCTCCGGAATGCCAATTAAGTTTGACAGGACTCTGTACAATGGGCAGAACGCCTACAGTCCTTCTACGGGGATCTTTACCAGTCCGCTTGCTGGCATCTACTACTTTGCCTACCATGTGCATGTAAAGGGAACCAGCCTGTGGGTGGCGCTATACAAGAACAATGTGCCTGCCACATACACCTACGATGAGTACAAGAAGGGCTATATGGACCAGGCGTCCGGCAGTGCCGTTCTGGAGCTGAAGGAGGGAGATCAGGTTTGGGTCCAGATGCCCTCTGACCAGGCAAACGGGCTGTACTCCACCGAATACATCCATTCCTCCTTCTCAGGGTTCCTGCTCAGCTCCACATAACGCCGTTCTCCACACCCACGACCATCATCACCATCATCATCATCATCAGCCATAAAACACCTACAGCATCCAATGACTTTGTGAACATGCCGAAGACAGAAAGAAAAGATTTCAAAGCAGGGGAAAGATACTTTGTGCTGTCTCTGTATCTCTCTTTCTCTCTTTCAGTGTTTTGATTTTGTTTTCACTTTTTTAAACTGTTCTGTTTTCTAGCATATATTATTATTATTATTATTATTATTATTATTATTATTATTATTATTATTAATATTAATATTATTATTGTTTAATTTGCTGTTTTGTTGTTGTTCCTTTTTGATTTCATTGTCATTGATGTTCTGTTGAATCGGACGATTAAGGACCTTACTTCACAATGTGGATGCGCCCGCTGCCAAGGCTTAGCTGTGTGACTGATTATCGCCTGACGCCTGACCCTTGACCTCTGGCCCCACAAAACATTACATCCCAGGGTCCACAGACATTTCACTTTCTGCAGTCACGAACTTCTGATCACTCATGTACACTGCTTACTCCATATGTACATTGTTATATCTATATAAACATATATATTCGCAGTTCAAAAAAGTACAATCAATACACTGAGACATCATATAAACTGGCTTGTTCTCTGATCATTTATCAATACATTTTATGATTGTTTTTTCTTCCGTCCATGATATTCTGAGATCACATTACAAGGCTGCATCAAGGTAGCTCTTCATTACACATACGTATGGGTATATTTATAATATTTTTATTTGCGGATCTATTAGATTATGATAGCCTGACAATGCTGGAAGGTGACGGTTGAGACTAACAGTGTAGTATTAGAGGTTGCATGCTTTTTATTATAACAACTGTAGAGGCAGCATCAGTCACTGCAGAACTGGTATGTGTGCAATGTAACCCTGTCTACTGTTTGAAAAGTCCTAAATAACATTTCCGTAATACGCTGCCACCAATCAATCAATAAATTTTTACATAAGTAAGTGAATATGGATCAGCTATTGGACTTAGCGAGCAAGTTTCCTCTGATCAGAACAGAAGACGTTCTTACTCTTTGTTGTGGATTATATATATTTTTGTACTGTAAAGATAATTCTTTTCTGTCCCATGTACTGTAAGACCTGAACATATCATCATTATTTATTCCCACCTTGCAATTTAAGCACGATTGCTTCCTTTACAAGCTCGGATCTTTATGACTTCTGAGCAATCCATGTTATAAAGCATATCAAACAACTTTTACTGAGGATTCATCTAGAGTTACACGTATCACATTGAAACATTCAGATCATGTACATGCAATATAACTGCATTGGCTTAATACTGTTGTAGATTATCCTCAAGGCTATTTTATGTGTTGATGTGTTATTTGTGTGCTGCTTGTGTGCACAGAATTTGTGTACTTAATATTTTTGTCTTAGTGGCAGTGGTCTTCAATGCCCCAATCCCTGGACTTGGTTCTTGAATGTGTGATTCCATGCGGTGATTTTGTTTGGGGGTGGGGGGTGGGATCAGAGTATTCAGCTGCTTCTTTCATCCAAAGGTGCATGTACGGAATGTCTGACTGCAACACTTATAATATTTGGATCTAGCTCTTCTGCCACACTGTGACCACAAAAGGATTTTTGGCATAAACAAATCAGTGCTATCCCTCCAGCTACATGCTGCAAAGTCTACGGGAGTCTTAGTCTCCCTTTGAAAAGCCTGGTCACAGTGCTAGCAATTATATAAAAAACATCCTCGGGGTGGGGTGTTTAATGTTATGATCAATTCATTCATAGATCAAGAAAGAAATAAACAAACAAGATTTTTTTATAATCTTTCTCACATCTCAGCTTCACAAAACACGTGTGGCACTGAGTTTTCTTCAGTGACTTTTTGTAGTCACTGAAAAATAGACTTCAATGTTCAATACGGATAATTAAGCTTTTACGAAAACCAGAAGTTAAGAAGTCGAATGTTGATGGTAGCCACTGCAGCTCCCCTTAATTTGAGGTGACACCAGCATGAAGCGTTAGCTCTTCAGGACCAGCCTGTGGGCAATGCTTCCTGTGATTTCTTGAGAAGTAAAGCTAGTGATATGCAGAACCTCAACCCCATTATTACCCTGTGCCCCAAGTGATGAATAGATGATCCACGTCAGTGCCTGCTGTATTTGACTGGGCCAAAGTCAGCATTCAGCTACAGTTTATGCAAGCCCAAAGAGACAGTGCAGGGACCCAGCCCAGGATCTCTTTCGCTGGGTGGAGGGTGACTAACCGACTTGGCTTATGCTTGGCTACTCTGAAAGGCAGTAAATGTCTGAGTAGAAACCCCTTAAGGTGGGGTCATTAGCAGAGGAATGTGTGCTGGCCATAGTGTGAAGGACACTGCTGCAAATCTAAACAACACAGCGGGACACCAGAAGAAACTGCCAGCATAGACGAGCGCTTGATGCTTGCAGTGTGAAAATACTTTAAGGGGATCAGAAAATAGACGAGTATGCAGTGCATTCACGTCATCCCTGAACTTTTGCCTCAAAACAAAATAGGCCTCCAAACTAAATACGTTCCTCCATCCATTTCCAAATGGATGCCGGTCCTGGTAATAGAAACTGGATTCAGTGGTCGAATGAGTGAGGTACAGGTCTGGCTGTACCTTTGAAATAGTGCCTGTCCAGTGTTCAGGTACATGGTGCAAGGAAACATCATCAAACTAATGCTGGGGATAAATGTGGACACGCAACCATGGAGGTGTGACACCGCAGTATAGCTTATGGGGTAATCACGCTGCCTGATGTCATATGTGTGATTTCGTATAAAGAGACCTTTAGCTAACAATTAGAATCACTGAGCGTCTTATATGACACCTATGCTTGTTTCAGAGTAGGCACCCTTGTTAACAGCAAGGTTTTGGCTTGGCCTACCTGCATATTTCACTACAGAGACGGAGGGGTACAGAGATCATTTTGGACTGAAAAGGACTCCCACTCCCGATGATGTTTTTCTTTGTGGGTGCCTACTTCTTTTGTCTCTGAATGTTTGAAGCACAGTGCAGATCTCTTAAGGGTCCATCATTCTCCGATCCTCCGTGCCTGACTATCAGCAAGGGGTTTTGAATGCACAGGCAGTTCAGTAGCCCACTATGCATTATACATTTTCCTAAAGTATATGTAAACAATGTTCCATTGTTTTTCTACCCTCTGTTGAAATGGTGCTGTGTAACCTACATTCCTGCACTTGCACACAAGCTCAGGAAAAGGTATAGGCTGGATGTCTGACACATCCTAACATTCTGAAGACTACATTCTTTTGACCTGGTGAAATGGGGGGGTGACCTGGTGAATCTGCCTGGAATGGTGCTCCACTGCCATTCCAGGCAGATATTTAATATCAGGACAGTGCTGTAGTTTCTACAGGCTGATTATTCTCTTGGGTAATTAATTACATTGAGTTGTGAATAAACTTCCATTTGTTTGTTTTTAATGTTCCCATACGACCCAGTAACACCATTAGTCATCGCTAATAACTAAAAAAAACAAACAAAAAAAACAAAATCGATCTGGCTTGATCCCCGCTAAACAGAAAGTCATTCTTATCTGTCCCCCACCTGGCACCCAGAACATAAATATACCACCTGCTCATATGGGACAGGTAAAGAATTTCACTGATTTTTTTTTATACACTCCCCACCTCCCTCCCAACCCAGCAGCCTGACATCAAAAGAGAACTTTGTGCTTATAGACAGTATTTTTGTACAGTTAATGCACTGTCTGCGATTCCCTTCAGCCTGGTTCTCCAACCCACCAACGCAAAGTTTGTAAATGATGATTGTTGTGTGCCCATTTCGACAAGGCAAGGCTTTTTCTTGTTATGTATCATATATATTTTTATATATATATCCTTTCTGTTATGAAAAGGTAGGATGGATTTCCATGGTCCCATTATGTCTTGTGTTTTAATTTCCGCCGAGGCTGAATGCAGTGCTGAATTGTTATACGCTCTACCACAAGTGTGCATAACTAAAAGAAAAAAAAAAACATACAGGAAAAATCGTGCTCTCTCAGTTAAACAGAAACTAGGAAATGAAATCCCTTGTTTGGAATTTACAGGATATTATATTTTCTATGTAAATTTGGGTGACAATTCCCATTTGCACATGAAATTAATAAAGGTTATATTTATACATATGTGATGAGATAGCAGGTATGCCCAAAACGATCGCCGAAGCCCAGAAGTTATATACAGTGTTTAACAAAAATGACAAGTACAGTGCATTTACATTAATAGTTAGCACTATAGCATTGTTTGTGAAGGATAATCTTTCGTGTACATTATTTTTCCTCTTATGTTTATTGTACTATGTATCAAACTCTTGTTTTGTTTTTTTTTTCTCTGTGAAGTGTCATTGCATACACTGTATGTGATAAATTTTGGGTATAAAATGCACTCTTTTTTGATTGAAAATGTTTTGTCTGTTTATACTAAATCTACAGAACTTGATAGTATTGATACCACATCAATAAATACCTTCCAGTACATCTGTCTGTGTCTTTTTGCATTGAATGTTGTACGATTATCCAATTGAAGTTACATTTTTCACTTTACATTGCATTACCATAAGTTATTAGTAGATTAGTGCTGTTAGATTTTTTATTTTTTTTTAATGAGATGTTTTGATTTATGGAGCACCTCAGAGGGGGTGGTGCGGTGGTTAGCACTGTTGCCTCACACCTCTGCGACCATGGTTCATGTTTCCATGTGTGGAGTTTGCATGTTCTCCCTGTGTCATTGCGGGGTCTCCTCTGGATACTCCCCCCACAGTCCAAAAACATGCAGAGGTTAACTGAAGTCACCAAATTGCCAATGAGTGTGCCCTCCCTCCATCCTGGGTTGTTCCCTGTCTCGTGCGGATAGCTTCTGGGATAAGCTCCGGACCCCCTGCGACCCAGAAGGATAAGTGGTTTTAGAAGATGGATGGATGGATGGATGGAGTACCTCAGGTCTGCCTCAAGCAACATCTCAGTCATTTGCAGTTCTCAAATTTAGCACTAGAGGGAGAATAAAGCTAAAACTTAACTCCTGAGTCAACCAATGCTGAGGGGGGAGATGGGACCGTAGTAGACCCATCCAACGTTATACAGTATCGTTATTATTATGTTATTATTTTAGATGAATGCATACAATTATGCGTGGCAGTATGCTATACCTCACACAGCTAAACCTTAAATTCAAAACAAATGGATTCTTGGCTGAGTGATATTTACCTTCACGACCAGTGCTCACATTTTAGTCATTGATCACATATTATCTTAAACCCTGTGAATGTAATTCTATCTTGTACGAAGATACTCTTACATAACACAGGCCTCACCACAATAATGCCTTATGCAGTTTAGTAGCTTCAGTTTCAAGAATACTTGAATTTGCGAATTTGAAAAACAGGTCCTCTAGCCAATTTGTACCCCGAGCAAAGCAATAAGACACTTCATGTGATAAGTGCTTTTACAACTGATTTTAGAACCTGATATACTGTACTTAACCTTGTGTTCTATTGCTTCTAAATATGTCGTTAGAAGAGTCGACATGCGCGTTAAAATATCATGGCTTTTAAATTCTGTAATTATTCAACTAGTTGTGTTGGATAAAAAAAAATGCTGATTCTATGCTAATGTTTGCCCTGCTTAATTAATTCCAATGTCTTACAACCACAAAACCAATAGAATTTAATTTTATATAGATGTATGAAATATATAGAATTTTGCAACACCAAGGTTTTTATGCTGCAAAAAAACATTTTTAATTTTATAGCTGCTGGACAGATATATGTGGATAAATGATAATACCATTTATTTTAGATATTTAGTAAAAACATACGCACTACAATATGCGACATCAAAAGGGTGGGACTGAGGGAGACATTTGGTTCTGATGGGTCTTAATTTGAAGCAGAACATTCACAGGTGGATTGTCACGTTTTATCACGCACACGGTGGAGATGGAAAATAACCTTGGCTGTACGTCATGCTATGGATCCGCAATGGAAAAAGGACACGTACAATAGTTAACCCAGTGGAAATTCCTGTTAAATCGGCACGTTTAAAAAACGTTCGGACAGATGGCTTGCGTTGTTCAGGTTACATTTACAGTTTCAGCTACAGGCGCAGAACTGTACAGCTTCATATATATATATATATATATATATATATATATATATATATAACTGTACATTTGTCCTGTTAATTCAGATTTGGGTGGCTGTATTAAAGAATGTGCCTTTCAGTAAATAACCATAAATGTTATATTGCATCTAAATATGCGCCTGTTCAGTTTCTTTGAAAGTCAACACAACAGCTCTAATCTGTGGTTAAAACCATTCGCCACGATTAATTAGAAAGTATTAAGGAAAAATTTAATTGCTGTCCGTTTAATAAATTTTCAGTGAGAGCGAATCAGTGGAAAATTCTCATTTAACACTTACAACAGACAATCAGATAAACAATAACGCACTCTTAAAAGTAAAATTATCAATTTCCAACACTGTTAATACCCGTAGTAGTAATAATAATAATAAAAAATAATAATAATGAATGAGAAGTGTTCCGTAGCATTTCTAGAAGAATTCCGTGAGCTGCCGTTGCGTCAGAGGCCACGTTGCGTGCCCGTGACGTCAGCGCACGGCGGGACGTAGCGCTCCGCTAACTCCTCCTCGGCGAGTCGCATTGAACTCAAAAGGGGAACAAAAAGAGGCCCAGCAGCGCCCATCGCTGTCTCTCCGCCTTCTCTGTCGTTGTCACGGGATTTCAATGTGCAGCCTGCTCTTTGTAAGTACGCGCCGCGCTCCTTCCCTCACTACGCGCGAAGGGTGTCCGCAGCCGGCGGGGAGCGCTCGGTGGCCGGCCGGGGGGCGGCCGGGGGACGGCGCCTAGCGGCTAGCGGCTAGCTGGCGCGGCGGCCATTGCTCGCCGGGGCGCTCCGCGGGGTTTTGTTCGCAGCCCGCCCGGCGCTCGCCCTTTCTGCCTAGCGGCCTGTAGCGCCGCGCTCGGTCCCGTCGCCTCGTCCCCCCCGGTACCATCGCGAATGCGGCTCGCGCCGCCGGTCCTGCCACAGCGATACAGGCGAACTGGCGCGTCTGTCCTTCGGCAGCTTAGAGTGCCGAGCGGCCCGCATAAAAGCCTCCTTCCGGATCCGTGCGGCGGCGGCGGCGTGTCACCGTCCCCCTCCCCGGCACCGTCACGCATGTGCCGGCGCCCCGGCGCCTTGCTCCCGCGTCCCTAACCAGGCAGAGGGCATCCCTGCGCCCCGTACCGGAGCAGCGCAGCGCGGCCCCGGGGGTCCCCCGGATGTGTGGAAGCGGCCGCTCCTTTGCGGGGGCGAGCCGGCGCGCCGCGTCCCGCACACCTCCCTGCTCGCCGAGCACCGGCCGCCCGATTATTCCGGCGTCCCCGGGCGGTGCGAGTCGGCGTTCCGGCTGCCGAGGCCTAGCCGCCTCCTCCGTTTGCGAAGGCGCCGGCCGGCCCCCGAGATCCGGACGTCACCTCGTCCTGTCATCTGTCGCGGCGTTCTGACCCAGAGGCCGGTCGGCCTGGGCTCGGGCTAAGCTTCCGCCTCTGAGGTGTAACAGCACTTGTGACATTCGTGACTTTTGGGGACACGGTCACCAGGGCCGCCGTGAGCCCGTGACCGCGCCGGCCGGCCGGCTTATCGGCGGGTGCCAGCGTGATACGGACGGCGTGCTGAGGCTCTGCTCGTTCGGTACCCTGCCTTGGATACGGCGGGATACGGACGGCGTGCTGAGGCTCTGCTCGTTCGGTACCCTGCCTTGGATACGGCGGGATACGGACGGCGTGCTGAGGCTCTGCTCGTTCGGTACCCTGCCTTGGATACGGCGGGATACGGACGGCGTGCTGAG
>JAODKN010000046.1:13895271-13906999 GCA_026774425.1 Petrocephalus zakoni
GGCTCTGCTCGCTCTGTACCCTGCCTTGGATACGGCGGTATACGGACGGCGTGCTGAGGCTCTGCTCGTTCGGTACCCTGCTTTGGATACGGCGTGGTACGGACGGCGTGCTGAGGCTCTGCTCGCTCTGTACCCTGCCTTGGATACGGCGGTATACGGACGGCGTGCTGAGGCTCTGCTCGTTCGGTACCTTGCCTTGGATACGGCGTGAATCATCCCATTCTTTTGGGGGACTCTGTGATCTGTCTGGTCTGAGGCACGTTCCCGCTTGTGTCATATTTGAGTCATCCGAAGTTTGGCAGCAGATCGTGTTAGAAGTGTGAACAGCTAACCGCGGTCATTTACAGCTTTTTAAATAATTTGAAATACTTTAAATACTTTGAAAAATGGCGGGTGGGCGTTGAAGTAAGATAAGAAATCATTGGTAGCCACTGTACCTGTATCTGTTGAAGTAGGTTCTGATTTATTGCTGCCAAACTGAGCCATTGTGGGACTGGGAGATGGTGGTGTTGACCTGCATTTGTGGAGAAGTGAATGCCCGGTTCAAAGAACTTTGCTTGCATGGTTCTCCAGAGACCCCGGGTTTCATTTTGAAACGATGCAATTGCGAGATGCGTGATGGGTGCTTGTCAAAAGCAAGTGCACCTTGTACCGTTCAGTTTTAATTCGTTTTAATCTGCCTTCAATTTACTGGTGTATACCTGTTATACAGTGTCAAGCTCATCCAAAGACTACAGGGCACCACTACCTGATCACAAATCCAGATTATTACCAATTAGTCTAGTTTTCTGTGCCCATTTAAGGAAAGAAATTGGAAAGTATTAAGGCTCAGGAGACTTGATGATATCGTTACTGTAGGAACACACTTGGCTTTGCAAATTTACATAGTGGGTTTTTGTTTCGCTGAACTGACTGCCAACGGCCTAGTGTATGTGGTGGTACTGGATATGCAAAAAATCCCACTTTCTAGTTAACTTACTCCAGTGTCATACGCCATAAGCAGCAGTTTGTTTTTTTGCTGTCCTTGAGTTGATAATTGATTTAGTTTTTTTCCCCTTCTCTGTAAATATCTGTAATATGCACGCTATGACGCTATGCGTTTGTCTCCCTGTATGTTAATTTATACCATATACATTGAGGTTCTTGTATTCTAAACTGCTTTATTAGAGTGTCATGTTGAAGGTTTCTAATCTGTTCATGATCATAAATTGTTTCATTGGAATCTGTTACTAGACTAGACATGCTTGCTGGGTGATGTGTGATGTTTTTTCACAGCGTCGAGGAGCAAACTTGTAACAGTTTTGATCGTAAACTGCCACAGCCCTTGAAAAAGTGTGATCAGTATATGCAAGTGCCCTTTGCCTGCACTGAGAGAGGGTGCCTTGTACCAGGTGACTGGAAGGAGCCTGGTGGTTTGTCACCAGACATGCACTCAGCAAATTGTATCCCACAGTTGCATGAAGATGGTGTTGACCTGGTTTGTGCTGATGTGGTTTTTCTTGCCTAGCAAGCCCCCTCAAATTCTACCCTTGCCTACCTTGTATAGTGCATGTGGGGGGGGGGGTAAGATTCTGCTCACCACAGCAGTGACACGAGACAGCCTGCACACTGGGCTGTTGCCTCGGACCTGTTTTGCTTCGCGTTGATCTGTTCTTACAGCCTGACTTGACTATCTGCATCGTCTCTAACTAACATAATTACAGATTCAGGTTTGAATCCATTGTTAGCTATGCAAGGAGGCTGGATGATTTAATGTTTTCAAGTATATGAAGTGCAATGCATGACAGCCTCATATTAGGAAAGAGGTAAGCGGAGTGATAGACAATTTTTTTTTCCATATCAAAGGATGGGTTGTATCAGGTTGAGGGTTATTTTCTTGGCCGTTCATAATTAAATTTTTGTAATGTCCATTACATTCAACTGAGTTGGTCAAGATTTCCTCATTTATGTATCCGGTTTGACTTTAGTTGAATATAGTTTTCAGAGAAAAGCATCATGGTCTCTATGCCCCCTGGAACATCTAAGGCCTGGTGTCTTGCTGAGGGCAGTATATTCTCAGGTTTGTGATGTGAGCTGAGAATGTAGAAAGTCAGCACATTTCCATTGCCCTTTGGCTGCCCTAGAAGTTGTCATTTTCATGTGGATTCCCTTTAGTCCATCAGCATAGGCATGGTCTTGTTGCAGCTGATTTTGAATCAATGGGAAAACTTGGCAGGAGACATTTTGGGAATGAAGGTGAATCACCTGAATGATGACATCATGGTGCTTAAGATTTTGTACATCTGCCCCTTTTTTTGTCCCGTTGGCTTCCCCTCCATTGAGTCACTAAATAAAAGGCATTTAACATCTTTTGTGAGTCATACAGCACTGCATGAGAAGTGGTAAGCACTTTCCCCACTCTCTATATTGTGCCTTTTGTTTTTATAGCTACACTCAAAGCAGGTATGTAATCATCTCATATGAGGGTGGGTCAGTCTTAAATGTTTGTCAGTGTGGAGTCAAAACCGGCTTTTGATTTGTGGTCCCTCGTGTAATCGGGTCTGGCAAGTTTAGAACTGCTTGCAGTGTATCTTAGTTTGGTGTGAACACCATCTTGCTGATGCCCCATGTTGATACTCAGACTTAAGTTCGCGTGACTTCCATTGCTGTTTCCATTGCCTCTAGTGACAGCAGCCCACCTGATGATCATTGGTTGACTGACCTTGGGCTCAAATGTCAAACTGATCTGCACGATTTGGGAAAACACACTTGTACTCACTCACCCACACAAGAGTTTAAATTACTAAATGCTGAACTTCTGAAACTATCATAACTGGGCAGCACTAGCAGGCTGTCAGAAATGCATGCGTGTTTGAATGAACTTAGTTGTGAGTACAGTGATACTGTAGACGCCTGTTTCAACAAGTGTAGCGCTCAAGTAATGCATATTAACTCAGGCCTCAGAAAGGGCTTTAGAATCTTGCCCAAGCGTTGCAATGGAAGAATGCAGATGAGCTTAGCAGGTAGTATTGCTGCCTCACACCAAGTGGTACAAGGTCAGCTCCAGTAGAGTGTATTGCGTCTCTGTGCTCATGAACTTCCTTTTACCTTCCACTGTCCCTGGCTTCTGGTTAAGGTGAACTCAAGGATAAGCAACAGTTTTTGTTGCCATCTGCAGTGCATAGGCATATTTTGTGCCCAAGAGTTCCTGGAGTTTTCCCAGAATGACTGCATTGAATGTCATAATTTAAATGGCAAATCTCAATCTAGACTATTAAAGGGATCTGTTTGGTTTGATCAAGCTTCAGCAGTGTCACATTTTCAGGAACTCCTTGGCGTGTGTCCTTTTAATAAAGCTTGTTGTTTCTATGTAAAAGATCAGTTTACATTTCCTTTTGAGACGGCTGGCCCTGAAACATACCTTATGTTGCATTGTAGGTAGATTTGATGGGTAAGCCATTTGCTTTTTGAGCTTGAATTTTAACCTGTAAAAATGTTTCCTTGATGCAAATTCACTTGAGCCTCCAGCCTCCCTGTATCAGCATGTCACCCAGCAAGATTTTGATCTGCTTTGGAAATTCTTATCATTTGCCCTTCTTGCTGAGCTAAGTGCACCCCTCTCCAGCTTGTTGGAGGTTAGGTTTCCTGGTGTGCTGATGGTTTCTGTTGCTAATGATACCCACAGGCCCGTCGTAGTTCTGCCCTTCATGTCTCCGGAGGATTAAGAGTGATTCAGATCTGTGAGCAGCCTATGTGCCAGGTGTCTCTGTGGAAACGCTGAGGGATTCTAATCCCCTTCTGGAACTACATGTCACTGGGCAGAGGCAATGTGTTGCTTATGCCCCTGCTCTGGCTGACATCAGTATTGCCTCTTTTTAGGCTACATCAGCCTGAATTGATATGGTGGCCAAGATCTTTATAGAAATAACTAGTGTACTGGCTGTTGGGGAAAAATTTAAGCCTCAGATTCATTGTGGAACCCTGATCCAGTGTTTTTGTATAGTTCTGGGTCATAGAGCCCTTTGCATATCCTCCTCAAAGTGATAGCCACCTTGCACAGTTTGCTTTGCAAACAAGCTGTTGTGTAAATGAAATGTTAGTCATTCTTGAAACTGACTCACTACTTTTCTGAGGCAAGGACACGTGCGTGCAATTGTACGTGGGAAAGCGAGAAGGATGTTGCTGCTTGTTCAGACTTCTCTTACCACAGAGAGTTCTGGCTCCTGTCCCTAAATGCCAGAACGTGGCAGTGGTGTTTGAAGTTGGATCTGTACCCATACGCCTAATGATAGAAGTAATATGAGCGAGACAGGAAGTCAGAGGCAGTTGGTTTGGTTGAGTGGAATTAGGGCCAGTGTAAACTCATCCTGTACTCTGCCCTGTTGTAGTTTCTTCTGGTGTTGCTTCCGATGAAGTCATGCCCTTGTGCTCAGGTGTTGAACAAATGGACTTTGGGCACACACTACTCTTATATAGGGGGTGCCTGTAGTCTGAATGGCATGAACCCCCTGAGGTATAGCCCTATGCTGGCTGACTGGCTTTTACGTTTAGTTTGAGTATGGCTGGTCAACTTTTTATGGGATTAAGTATTCTTTAAATGTTTCAATGTTAAATGAAATGAACCCTATGTGGGGTTGTTTTCAAAATCCAGATTATCCCTCTGACCAGCAGTAGCCATGCGTGCTGAGCCTGTATCATCCCAGCCCCCAGGAATGTGACCGTAAACATCAGCCGGTGCAAACTGGGTCAGTCTGCAGCGCCAGGGAGTTGCTGCCTGTTTGATCCAGTCCTCAGCCCAGTTTTCGTGGAAAGTCTACTGTGGGGTGGGTGGGAGCATTTACTGAGCCCCTATCTCCCCCACACCACCCTCTCTGTTCTCTGGGCCAAGGACTTGGCTGGCTGCCACCAGGTCATCCACTTGTGCCTCTTGGTCTAGATGTAGAAGCTATTCATATATTTTTTTTCTTATCCGCAGGTGGCTTAGAGGTTTTAAAGATCACAGCACCTGAAAGCTTACCTCCATGGAAGCTTTTGTAGTTTTACATTCAATATTTCCATGAGTGGGATCTGTAGGAGGACTTTCCCTGTAGTAAATTACTGTTCTTTTCATTGCCGCCATACCACCTGCCATTCAAGTTGTTTGCACAGCTTCTGAAACTGCTTCTGTTGTAAAGCCCCATCCTCAAGTTTCTGTCCCCGAGTAATTAATTATTAAACACTCATGCTGGAGAGTGAAGATTAAAAACTACTGTAGTGTGTCTTCTTAGTATATGGAATAGCTTTTGTCTTCAAATGCATTTGTACTGGTTACCATTCTCTCATTGCACACATGCTTATTTTATAAAATGGTTTTCTATTAATACTTGATGCATCTTCTTTAGGGGGGGGGGTATTGAAGCCTGTGGGACAGTGTCCCTTTTTGAATTATTGTATCTCTTGTTTGGGTTTCCTTTGTTCTCTGTGTTTCTTGAAAATGGCATTTTTTTTTATCATATTAAATATGGCTTCACCCCCCTGTGCCCTATGCTTATCATGTTTGAGATAGTTGGTATGCCAAAGGTCTTGGGGGGGGGGTCGGGGGGGATTTTGTATGTGGTGGTGGTGGCTGCATAATTACACAGCTTAATTATTTTATAAGTATGCAGTGTATTTTTGCCATATGCATTTTTTTTAAACGTTTCACAAACTTTTTTTTTGCCATATTACTTCTCGGGGGGGAATTATTTTTTTTAATTAGGTAATTGTTCCATATTCTGTTTTAACATGTTATCAGAACCATAAACCTCACAATTAGCGCATTTTTATATAACTATGGAGAAGGATTAGATGATGACATCAGGAAGAAGCTGACGCAATGCCTCTTAAAATGTGGCTTGTTTGTATCTATGGAAAGGTGAGTGCACTTTGGCATTATAAGAAGAGACCCCTGGGCTGAATGTGCTGTCTGTTCTTACAACAAGTAAACAGTTTTACACTGTGTTCCAGCTTTTGTGATTATCGGTACTGCCACGCACGTTCTTGTCATATCTGAGAATGAGAGTGCTTTGTATACATCTGATATTTCTGGTTTGAGGCAGAATTTTGCCCATGTGCATGGCTTTTTGTGGAGAAGGGTTACTACTGTTCTGTTACTGACTGCCGTGGTGCACTGAGAATGGACATCTAATAGATTAGTATAATGTATTTTTTTGTCAAGATCAAAATTTATTTTTTTTTCCCCCCTCTCTTGAATGGCCTTCCTTTTTTTAAACCCATGTGCTGGTTGCTCAGTCACGTGCTTTTTGGGATGCTTCTGCTGAGAATGACCAGATCATTGCTTTTATGAGTGGGTTCCTACTTTCCTTTTTAGAAGGGTGCCATGGATTCTCTGGGGACAGGAGCTGTACAGGCCCTGGGTGTGTGCTCTTTTTGACAAGCATGTGAAAAGCGTGGGACCGTGAAAAGTGGTGCCAGTGGTTTGAAGTTCTGCTCAGCTGTAATCCTCAAATTGTGACTGCTTTTGACACTTAGTCGCAGTTCAGGGAGTTCAGCCGCCAAAGAGCTGCGTGTCAGTGTGCATGTAAAGGTGGCTGGCTGCACACTGGGGCTGTTGTTCTCGAACCTTGGTGGGTGGCTTCGAAGAAGGTAATGCCACAAAGGAGACAATTTACGCGCTGTAGTGGCTGGAAAATATCATGGCTTGAGTTGGAGCAATTTAATTTTTTCTTTTTTTTTGCTTTATGCTGGTATTCATTGTTTCTGTAAAAATAACTCGTGCACAGCCTTGTGGAAATATTGCCCCGTGTACTTGCAACACCTCTCTTAAAAGTATTTGCTGCGTTTGACAACTGAGATGTTCGCGAACTACTTCTGACAGTTATTGAAGTTGCTGCCTTTTTAGCTTTAAAGCCTGTACGTTCTTCAGGTGCATGCATTGGTCCTATGTTCGATTTTATTTCCACCCCCAACTCTGGTGTCCATACTGATGCTGCCTGGTGCAGTGAATCTAAATTTTGTTTCCCCTCTTACCCATTGTGTCCCAATCTGGTCCTCAGGGATGCCTGGTAGGGAGCTGGGGGGAGCAAAAACATGGACTGTCTGATCGGGAGCTCAGAGGGAGCAAAAGCTTGGACCGGCTGTGGGCCCCCGAGGACTGGATTGGAAAGTGCTGCTCTAATCTGCTGCCTCTCTTCTCGTTTCTGCAGTGTTACTGTGTTGATTTTGGCCGCCCATTTATGGCGTTTGTGAGTGTCAGCGGAGACTTCTGCCAGGCACAGCACGTCGCCTCTGCGGACAAGTGAATCATTGGCCCCCAGGAGGACTACGCCACCCAGAAGCCTCCCTGAAGACCTGCACCCTTGGATTGTAGCTGCTGTCTCCCACTGCCCTCCCTGGGTTCACAAGTTGTTCTTGGCCAGAACTACTTCTCCCCCATCCCCAGATCAGGCATTAAATACGACCAATACAAAGTTTACTGCCTGCTTTTTCTGTCATCGGCCAATCTGAACACCTCTCCTGAATGGGGTAATCTGCTGCAATAATCTGATTGGATGATTGAAGAATTGACCCCTACCCCCTCCCTGTTTTATCCGTGGAGTATTGTGGAATTTTTATTTCTTTTTTTTAACCTCTTGAGTTCCTTTTAGCCTTCTATTCCAAATACCCAAATTTTCCCCACTTGTATTTTACGTTTTCTTAAGTCTACTAGGAGTCCTTCAACATCTGAGCCAAAGTCTCCCTTTTTAGACATTTTATTTATTTTTATATATACGTATATTTTTAAGACTTCTCGCCAACATGAACCGCCCTGCCGCCGTCGAGATCTCCTACGAGTGCATGAGGTTCCTCATCACCCACAATCCTACCAATGCCACACTCAACAAATTCACTGAGGTCAGTTGCCATACATTTAACTGCAGTGATGAATTGTTCAGTTGTGCTAAAGAAAAGATCATGTGTGACATACCTGAGTCCTCCCCCCTTCCTTGCCGCCCAATTTAGGAACTGAAAAAATTTGAGGTGAACACCCTGGTTCGGGTTTGTGAGGCCACCTATGACAAGGGCCCTGTGGAAAAGGAAGGAATTGAAGTTCTGGTAAGGCCATTTTCCCCATGTGTCTACTCATGTTGTAGAGCATTATGCAAGTCTTGGGCCATGTCCACACGCACATGGGTATTTTGAAAAATGGTGTTTTTCCTCCTCCATAATTAAGAAAAATCTCTGTTCACATCAAAACACTAAAACGTAGTGTTGAGCATGCTAAACCAGCAGGTGGCAATGTAACTCTAACCGTAAAGCCACGTTGGCCAGTCAGAAGCCTTATTTCAGATTCTGCTCTGCTAAAAACCGTTAATGCAAATGGCGAGCACCGCAAACTGCCGCCAGAGTAGGTAATGGTTGACGTTACAAAAATGTTCACTTTATGTTGGCACTTAAAACTGAGTTTCTGAAAATCTGTACCCCCAACAGTGTTTCACAAAAGTTTTCAGTGGTCTAAAACGCTGTATACATGTGAACAAAAATGCACAGAAAAAGCTACATTTTTAAAATACCCTGTGTATGTATGGGTAAGGCCTTAGCCTTTAGCCCTGTAGTATTATGGGTGAATAGTAAATGTATTAGGGCCACGCTGAGCAGACTGTGCTGAGATATTGAACACTGGGACATGTCTTTAGCCCAAATGATCTCTAAAACACCACTTCTGTGATCCTACCTACTTTCTCACTTGTATAATCAGATCAGAACAGTGAATCTGAGAAGGAACTTCACAGCAGTGTTATGGTGTGTTCCTCACAAGCTATTCAACCAGTCAAAACTGTGAACCATGCATGCCATTACTAATGGATGCTGCGAGAGTGCTTTGCTTGGTGCTGCTGTGTGTCAGATATGCTTAGACGTGTCAGACAGCGATTCACCCCTCTCCAAATCCATCATTACCCTGGTATCCTGATCACTTTGGGAACATCTGAAGGAAAATCAACACGCCCTGCTCATTTCATGTGCCACAGCTGTGTTTTGTGCTAATAACGAAAAGGTTTTTTTTCTTTCTCAACTTGACGCCGATTTGTACTTGATATAGGCCTAATTCTAATTTAATTGTGATTAGACAACTGAAGGCAAAATTTAAGACTGGAATGCTGAAAAAAATATCAATATCAAAAATATGGAATGCTGCTACAGCTAATTTTATTTTACTTTGAATGTTCTTTTAAATTTTAAGCCAAGTAATTATGGCAAAAGTTGCTTATATTCAGTGTAAATTCCACCTCCAGTGCCCAGAGTGCAGAAACACCTGGATGAATTATGGCCAAAATGCTTCCAGCTTAATCTAGCCCTAATTAAGAACTCTGCTGAATGAAACCCCAAATACTCAAGATCAGTGCTGCGAATAGCCTGAGTTTTTGTCAGCACTGTTAACAAACACATTTTTGCTGCACTGTTGAAACCTGTGACTTTTTTCTGAAGGACTCAGAGCAGATTATAAAGATGGAATACACAGAGCAGGTGTCACTTTGTTGTGTAATGGTTCTTTAATGTACTGACTTTATATGGTTTACAAAATTCCTATGTCACAGATCGTATGTCTCCCTTCCAACAAAAGGTATTGCTTCTTCCCACTGCTAAGTCTTCTCTTGCTTGAAATCCCTGCCGACTTCCGGGTCACTCGAGGACAGCGTCCGCTCGTTCTGTTTCTCTTGGCCGCCATCCTGAAATTGCGTGTTGAGAGCAGGCCCTGGCCTACATCGACGCGGCTGCGTGTCCTGCCGAGCAGTATTGATGCCCCTTCGTTGTCGGCCAGCCTCTTCCGGAAAGGAGAGAGCCCTTGGTGTGTGGTGCACGTGAAGCCAAAGAGGGTAGCCTAACCCTTTTATGCCCTTATACTTTGATTTTAATCTTGTGCACTGATCTGAGGTTGAGCAGATGAACAGATGAATACATGCATGGGATTTATTTTACTTGGTTTTTACTCCCACCTGTACAATCTTTCCTTTTTTTTTTTTAATTGGCTGCTTGAATTATGTTGACGTGACCTTCTGCCTGCATCCAGACCACACGGCTCCTGCTCACCGTAGGTGGTGTTCCCCCAGGACCTTAAATCCAGATGGAATATCATGCAGTAACACATTGTTATACCCTTCATACCCCCCCCCGGTTTTGTAGCTAGTCCCTGTCCTGCTCCCCCTGCTGGGTGTCACTGCTGAGCGACAGTGTGGTGTCATGGCTAGTTAATGTAGAGACTCCAGGGTTGCTTCCTCGTGAGCTCATCAAAGTGCTGCTTAGTGAGGCAGCATAACAGACAGGATCTCTTGCTGTTAAAACCTTTCTGCCAACACTGCAGCTACTTGCAGGATCTTGGTTAGTGGGCACACACCTCAGCTTCTTGTTTTATGGACCTTTTGCTTGGTGTGTCTTATAATACCAGCAGTCTTCTGAGGCAGAATGTGATACTGGGGAGTTTAAGAGTGCTTGTTACCGTTTGAAAATGCCTTTAGTTATGAGTGCAGGGTAACTTTTGTCTCTTGTGGCATTCTGTCTAAGAGCTAGCCCAAGTATGCGGAGCCAGGCTGGAGCTCAGCCTAACCAAGTCGGAGGTCATTCAGAGTCTGCTTGTTTACTGTAGCGACGAGCACGGAGGCAGTATCTCAGCCTCTCGCGTGTGGGTGGCCGCACCTTTCTGTAGGTGAATGTGCTGCCAGGGAACAGGGGTGCCGTCGTGCACCCATACAAAGTGGCCTCGCACTGTGCCCTGATGTCACTGGTTTAGGTTGCAGTCCTGTTTCTTTAACTGATCCGTTAAAGCTGATGTCTGAGCGTGGAGTTCAGCTGTCTCCCCACAATGATCTGTGACTTGTGGCAGTCCACCAATACAGCAAAGCTGTCAAAAACAGTCCCTTTTACTAAGAACTGGTCATCAAGGGCAGTCTAGGGAATGTCTGCTTATTTTAAATGGGGGGGGGGGGGTTCCACTGCAGCAAGTACCATACTTTCGGTACTTCTTTTGTGTTGGTTTTCCACTGGCTGGTACCGGCGCCAAATGACATAATCAGTAACCAACCGCCCATGAATGACAATGTCACACTGTGCAGCACCATGTTTCTTTCACCAAAATGGTTTTCCACTGCCGTAAGAACTGGTACCGGCGCCGAATAAAAGCACAACGTGAGGCGGGGCATTTCGTACTGAATTCTAAAAATGGCTGTAGTATGCAGCTGGGCAATGCTGGATATTAAATCTGACATCGCATGTTATGCACATGCAGTTCTTACATCGCTAGTGAGTTAAGATCAGACTTTTACTTTTGGTTTTATATGGATATTTATACAGATGGCACAGGGGGTTAACGGTTTGCTAAAACTTTTCCCTTTGGCATAAGAATATAAAATCCTCTTTCAAATTTCTTATGACGTCTAGATTTTGTTATATCTGATCTTCGACGATTGAATTTTTGGTACTTTACCTGACCAGAGGTCGGTGGACAAAACAAAAGTATAGTACCAAAAATACCGAACTTTGTGCGGTGGAAAAGCACCCTTTTGTCTATGTAATATCCTTCACGTCCCATTCAGATCTTCATTGCATAAAGTCAGTGGCTACACTTCCTGATTAGGAGTGTAATGGTACGTTCAGACTGCGAGCGTCAAAGATGCCAGCCGTCGCTCTCGCCGCCCTGAACGCGACGCTGGCCAACGCCAGAGACGCTCTCTGACGTCACGGAGTGGGCGGGGACAAGGCCGCTCAGAATGCCAGGCTCTGAGAACTTTTAATCAGC
>JAODKN010000046.1:13907099-13926134 GCA_026774425.1 Petrocephalus zakoni
ACGCCTCCCGACGCGCCCTCCCATAGAGAATGAATGACTTCCGGTCGCTTTGACGCTCTCGCCGCTCGCAGTGTGAATGTACCATAAGGAAGACCACGCGCCACAATTTTGCGGTGGGAGGGTGGTATGTACTCCCCTCAACTCTGGTTGATTTTTCTATCAGCCGGAAGTACTTCAAGCTTCTGTTTAGAGCAAATGTGGCCATCGCATTAGGTGATGAATGTCGAGTATGGGCGCAATGAAGTTCTCATACAAAAATCATGGCAATTCTGAAAAACCAGCATCTCTCAGTTATGCAGATTTACGCCAGGGTTCTTTGTTCAGATGGCAGCATTGTAAACTTTTATAACTTTCCTCCTCACTTTTCTTGCTTTGCCATGTCTGTCTGTCTTCATCTCCCTCCTGGAGGTCTGTTTCAGTCTGGCACGAGCCCAGAAGCCTCTTCCTGAACCCCCAGTGTGGCTGGGTGCCCGAGTCGGACCCGTGAGAAAAGAGATGTGAACATTGCACTAGGAAATGCAGCTCACGTGACTTCCAGGGCCAGACCCCCAGGGCTGGAGCCTGGTGTGTTGGCCAGTTACTGGATGTCACCCACTATCATCTGGGCCTGTAGGGATTGTAGCTTCATTTTTGATTAGCGCCAAACTGAAATGGTTGACCTGCAGAAGAACCCAGATGTCTTTGGAGAATGAGATGCTGATCCTATATTCACTTTTCCCCTTCATATGTTCCTCTTCTGATTTTAAAGTCTCGGGATACTTCGCTATGAACCTGCATGTTTGATAACCCTTTCACATTTCACTGTCTAGCTTTATATTCTAATGTATTGGTTGCATCTGACCTTGGGTGATTACACCATTGACTGGACAGCTTGTCAAATACACTGGAAAACAGTGGCAAACATTTCCATGAAAAATGATTGCTTCACTAATGGCACAGTCCTGCTCAGTTAGGAATCCCTGTAATCTTTCTCCTGAATTTTGAATTTGTCGTGTTGCAACGGTTTGTCTGAGGTTGCTCTATTGGGTCGTGTGTGAGTGAGAGAGTGTGAATACAATTATATATGATATGACACTCTTCATTTACTGTGACCATATTATCATTGGTCTTTTTTTTTTATTATATGGGGATTTCTTGTTCTTGTTTATCTTTTTACTGGCCTGAGACGTGATTTTCCTTCTTTCTAGGATTGGCCCTTTGATGATGGTGCCCCTCCCCCAACCCAGGTTGTTGATGATTGGCTGAACTTGCTGAAGGTTAAGTTCCGTGAAGAGCCGGGATGTTGCATTGCTGTGCACTGTGTTGCAGGACTGGGCCGGTATGTGAGCAATTGTACTTGGTGGGGGGGAATGCCTGTCTGCCATGTGGGTGACTTGGAGCTTTTGATTATTCCCAATATTATTGAAAGTGAGACGGCTTTCAGAATTGATATTTTAATGTCAGATTCATCTGAAGATATTGAATGACTTTCTCTTCCCTGCAAGACATTAGTTTCTAGTATAAACTGCTCTACAAGGGGAACTGTAGACTTGCAAAGTATTTCAACAAGTTTGTCACAGCAGGATAGAAGTTACTTAAAAGAATCAAATTCTTCATGTGAAACTAACATTGAATCCCCTTAGCTGTCATTTCCTATTTGTTAATGTGTAATATGAATTTTCCGATTAATCCAGTTTATGGGACATTTTATGGAGTGTTATAAGATGCACTTCCTCTTTTCTCATGGATGTCAAGCTTATTTTTAACCGAGGGGCCTGTAAAAACACAAACGTAGGGTAACTGAGCTTGCTCATATTACAAGCAGAAATGTCAAGCCAAAGTCCAACCCACATTCTTCATCCTCAGCTCTTTTTTTTTATTTTATTTTAAAGTGCACCTGTTTTGGTGGCTCTGGCCTTAATCGAGTGTGGGATGAAGTACGAGGACGCTGTGCAGTTCATCCGACAGTAAGTGGATCTGCTTTCGGTGCTGGAAGATACACATGCTTGTCTCGCGAATGGGTTAGAAACATCCCACCCTCTCCTCTGCTTTTTCAGGAAGCGACGTGGAGCCTTCAACTCCAAACAACTGCTTTACCTCGAGAAATACCGGCCCAAGATGCGTCTCAAATTCAAGGAAACCAACGGCCACAACTGCTGCATTCAGTAGGGTGGCCCTCAGTAACTGGGGAGCAATGCAACAGGAAAACCTGCAATTATAATTATTAAAGTGATGATTCTCATGACAGTCGATTTACAGGGAACAAAGGTCGGTTTTGTTTTTTGTTTTAATATATGGATTCACCAGCTGGATGACGGTGAAAGCACAAGGAAGGCCCTTTCTTCCTGCCCTCATGTCTAACTCCGGGCAGGTGCCTGATACACGTTCTGCCTGCTAAACGGTGTAATAACGGGAGGGGTTTTTTTGTTTTTTTTTTTTTTTGTTAAACTTTGTATACTTAAGATGAACAATGGTATAGATCTTTCAAATGTAATAGCATCTTTATAAATTTATATTTATGTGACTATAAATATAAATTATATCAGTGATCCAAACAAATGGATTGAATGCCCCATGTTTTCTATTTAACATGGAAACCTTACATATTATGGATTTTTTTTTTTAAACTGAGAGTAACTTGATCTCATGCAGTATTTTTTTTTTCTTTTTTTTTTTTTCTAGGGTTTATATATGGTCTTTTTTTCTTTTTCCCTTTTTTTTTAACCAGGCATAGCAGCTCTTCTCCTGGTGGGGGGAGGGGGGGATCTGTCCCACCCCCTCCCCCTTTACTTGATGCTCCTGTCTACCTTGGAGAGGCTTTCCCTTTGCAGCTGTCCCACAGAGCATCTCTGTTCCTCACAGGAAGACACCTGGCAGTTTTAGGTTCTTACTCATCACTGCATCACACTTCCTGTGGGGTTTACAATAGGACATATTTGCAACTATGCTGTGCCACCCCCCCCCCACCCTCCATTACATGTGTGTGGTGTCCAAGCATCTGAGAGCTGGGTAGGGGGGTGGTGGAGGATCTGCTATAGACCTATACATTTTTCACCCTTTTGAAAACATCCCCCGATTCTTATTGCTTTTAAATTTTGAAATAAAATGAACTTTTCTGCTTTTAAAATGTGCTTGGGTTGACAGAAGTCTCTGTTTATGGTTACTCAGTATCAGAGAATGGTGCTCTTTCAGGGAAAATGAGCACTATGCTTTAGATATTTTGGGCAGTGCCTCTAATCATAAAAAAGCAAATGCTCATAGAAAGGCAAAGGGTTATTTGAAGCAACATGTGCGTGTTGCAGGGGCGGAGGCGGGGGGTCTGTATACATAACATTGCAGGGACCATGTGTCCCCACAATGTGATTACGAACCTGCTATTGGTCCCCCAAAAGGGTAAATTTCATTATGTGTGCACATACTTTTTCAGTTTAAAGTGCATCTTGCTTGATTTGAAGGGAAGGAACAAATCTTCATGAAGCACCGCTGGCATACGGAAGGAGCCCTGGCCCAGCCTGAAGTGGAGAGCCCTGGCCCAGCTTGTTTTCACAGCTTTTCCTGCTTATCTTTTACCCTTGGAGCATGAGACCATGCGGAGTTGTGTGTTGGGGCCCCCAAAGCTCTTTACTGTGCACAGATTTTTGTTTTAGATTTTACCCACTTATGTAGGTAGGAAATCTTGATTAATAAGTTACTAAATGTCACACCTTTCTGCTAAGGGTTCTCACTTAAGTACCACTCCCAGCTACACAACTGCAGGTCTTACACAACAGGTGATTCAGAGTGGTTCATTTGAGAAGGCAGAACATGATTATCTATGGATCACTCGTCACCTTTCCTCATCCAGCGTGACAGCATGTCTAGTAGTGGCAAAGTTAACGGGGAAGTATCTGGCATTCGTGGCATTAATTTAAAACCTGATGTCATTCTAGATTTTAGTCATCAGATGCCGTGAGCCATTTGAAGCATAGAACTCAAGTCTGATTGGTTGTAGAATGAGTTTAATCACCATTTTGAAAGGGTCTTGGAATGTATTCATCTTAAGAGGTTATTCAAAATGGCCCTGCCACCCAGTCACGTGTACTTGGTACAGGTAAAGTCGTCTTGTACTGTGTAAGCCTGTGATCTATCGAGACTTTTTCCTGCAGAATTATTTGCTGTAGTAAAACATTAATTCAGTTCCAGTTCTGTTCTTGATGAGCGTAGGAAATGCTTTGAGTCATTTTGATTGACCTTTGCATCTTGGTAAAAGTGTCTCAGTGAAACAATCACACACCTGCTTATCAGGACATATTTGTTTTTAGTGTGTTGGTTCACTACATGAGTTAGGATGCATGCACCAATATAGCAATACAGTCATTTCCAGAATTTTAAGGTCTGCCACAAAGTTTCCCTGCACCAGGCCTCTACAAATTGTTAGAGGTTATGATTTGTTGGTGTTAAAGAATACCATTGAATTGTCTACCAACGTAGTACAATCTCTCAAATGAGATGCCTTTTTTTTTAATCACAGATGGCATACCTGAATTAATTTACTAATAGGTAACGTCACAAAAATAGCACTGAACCATGCTTCCCTTGCCTTATGAAACCGGATATGTAAGACTATATCCTTGGACCTAGGCCCATGTTACCTACTTAAGACCGGAACAAAAACAACCTGTTGGAAATGTAAACTGGCAGCAATCACGGACTAAGAATAAAAAGGTCCGGCGTTTGATAAAAGGTGTACCACAATCATTTCGGTTCTGGAGAAGGCAAGTAAATGAGTCTGAAGGGCGACTTGGGTTCTCCACATTCTTGTGTGCGCCTCTGTGCCTTCCACATGAGCAAATGTATGTGACCGTACATGCAAGGCAGCTGTCAAACCACGAAAGCAGACGTCAAACACAATCTGGCAGTTTTTATCTCCAAGTTCTGTGTTAATGTGTCTGTCTTACGGTAGCACAGAATGTATCCGATATGTCTAAATTTAAGTAGATCACGGTCGGGAGGCTTTAAGTTCCTTTGCGTGATTGCGTGGGGAGGAAAAGTCGAGTCGCTGGTCCACGCCGCTTCTCGTAGCCCCGGTGCGGATGGGAGGCACTCGGCCTCCGGCCGACCGGCTGGGTGAGTCAGCAGCGGCCAGACGCCCGGGACACCTTTTATTCTGACTCATATGCTGGGGGGCGTCGGTGGTGGTAAAGCCCTGACATTTCTGCCGGCGATTCTGTAGATTATTTGTCGCCTTGACGCATCATCTGATCATATCATACATCATATCATGCATCATACATGCCAAGTTCCCAGCACTGCAAACCAACAGTTTGAGGGGATTTTTTATTGTGTGAATGCTGGGCTGTATACAGTGCAAGGCTGCCCGACCCCGCTGCTGGAGACCTACCCCCCCCTGCCGAGCTAAATGCAGCCCTAATTTCACACGCCTGATGCAAACGATCAGGTCCTTCAGTAGCGGCTATGCAGAAGCTCCGTTTGTTCTGAAGGCTCTGATCATGTCTATCAGGCGCGTTACATTAGTAACAGCGGGGCAGCCTTGCGCTTTCCGTAAGCAGCTTAATGGTGAGGCAGCCTGCTTGAGCTCTGTTGAGATCGGGGCTCGGTTATTCGGAAGAGCACTTCCTGCTATGCGGCGCGTGCGGAAGCGGCTGGCCGGGTCGCCGCGAGACGTGCATCCCCGTCTCGCGTGGCCCGCGCGCGCGCGACGACACTTGCTCGCGGGGTATTTATAAATATGTATCACTCTGCAGGATGAAACAAAACACTGCAATCTACGGCCGTGGCAGCTGAATGCATTTAATATGTTTCGCAGGGGCGATTAAACTGCATGCGTGAAAGTTATTACGTCTTTGGAATTGTGAAGTTATACAAAGGGAGACAGAGGCGTGTAGAAAGTGAAATGTTTTGCATAGCTGGAATTACTTATTTTGCCATTTAGATAGATCTAGCTATCTATGCATCCATCCCCATCCAGTCCAGTCGATCTGCACCGTGTTTCGTCAACACAAAGCCCATAGGATTGCTTTGTGACATTAGCATGCTGTTATGAAGCCAGTGGATGGGTCACGGCTGCATCTCCGGCTCAGATCGACGTCAGTAGTGACGCGAGAGACCTGACACTTTTATCAGCCGACTAAGGTAGGGAAAGCGATTCATATAAACAGCCCTGCTCCCTTTGTTTCGTAAGCAGCTGGGTGACAATTAACATATCGCCAGGCGCTTACGATATTATGTTTGGGTGAAAAGGATCCACAAGCAAAGCAGGAGGTGACGCAACTACTGCTGCCCAGAGAAGTGTACCTTAGACCAGACATCGGGGACCCTAACACAATCCGGGAGGACTGGTTTGAGAAACACTGGCATAGAGAAAAGGCAGAAGCATTTACACCAAAAAAGTACACCGACTGCCAAATGGACCAGGACAGAAATGCATGCAGTAATGTTGGATTCCTGACGGTGCGCGGCGCAGTGCCTCCCACATATGCATTACTGGCCTTCGTACGTGTTCCCTCCGTTTGTTTTCAAACTCTAATTTCATTAGTGTCTCACATGACATTATATTATACATCTCATTATAATAATTAGCATTTATGAGTAATCTACCTGCATTTTGCAGAAAATAATCTAAAAGGTGCAATAAAGTGTGGAAGTAACTTTCCTGGTGTCGCTGGGACATCTCCTGGCGGAAACCAGAAGTGCAGCAACCTGATTGCACCAGAGAGAGCCAGTGACCCAGTTTCCCATCCGCAATGAATGAATGAATAAAAATAACCATGCAGCTTCCGTATCCCAGTCTCTTTTATTCATAACGATGCCTTTAAAATTATAATTTGCAAAATATAACTTATTCGTCACGATCATAA
This sequence comes from Petrocephalus zakoni, assembly GCA_026774425.1. Classification (NCBI taxonomy): domain Eukaryota; kingdom Metazoa; phylum Chordata; class Actinopteri; order Osteoglossiformes; family Mormyridae; genus Petrocephalus; species Petrocephalus zakoni. The sequence goes on from JAODKN010000046.1 coordinate 13,913,936, forward strand.
CGGATATGATAAAGACGGCTAATGGGACATCGTTTATTATTAATACGTATAAACAAATCTCTGGAGAGTCGGGGACTGCAGGCGAAGAATAAAGTAAAAATCCGGAAGAAATGGGCATAATAAGGCATCGGGGAGCTAAATATTTAAACTTTTGACAGAATTGCGTGCCCATTTAGGTGCCTTGTAATTAAATAGGGAGCGGATCTGAGCATGCGCGAGACTCGCGTGCATAGAGACTGAAACTCGATACGATTAATTTCAGTAATCGATTCTATCACGATCGTCAACTGGAGGCACAGGGGTGATACGTCCCATTGGCTTGGGTGATAATCTTACAGCATGCTGTTCATGCAGAGGGGAGCCAGAGCTATCTAAGTAGGTTACGTTAGCACATAAATGTACAGGGGAGGAAAGCTGGCATCGCGCACCATTTCTGCACTGATTTTTTGCCAGTGAAGTAATTTCTGGCTTCCAACACATATCTAAAGAGCTGGAGCACAGTTGTGAAGCTTCGTGGCTATATATCAATTCTCTTTCATGTCTAATAAGAGGAGCTTACGAGTTAATATGGGGGGGTTGGAAAGAGGCTTTAAACATATTCAAGAAATGTGGCGAATCAGTGTACATGGCTCGTTAGAGGAGCAGGCAGCGATTCAGTATGAGATAGATATAAACTCCCCTTTGGTGTAGTAACGGTCCACAAGCTAAACTTCAGAGCTCTTAATGGAGTTGCTTAAAATTGTTGCTTAATTGCGTGGCAGGTTGATTTTTCAAAGAGACCCATATTTTATCATTTTTTTTGCTAATCTATTTGGCAGGACATCTCAAGTATATCATTCCAGCCTCCTTGCAAAAATATTGATCAACAGTTTGCAATTTTGCATTTTCTCCCGTCCCTGCCATCGAATTAGGTTTGTAACACCAGCAAGAATTTTATATAAAGAAGTAGTGGGTTGCTGTTTGCTGTCTGATATCTGTGACAGATTTGAGTAAGATGTATAGGCCCTACTTGTATATTTGGCAATGCACAGAATGCGGTTTTTAGTGTCTTTCGTATTGTCATTGCCACTTGTGGGCAGTATTGGTCTATTACAAACTTGAGCCTTTACTGCTGGGAAGTAATACCATATAAGACGCAGCTTCGCAGTGAGACGTCTATGCCTTCAGTGCTACGAATTCATTTGTGTTGTTAGGCCAAATATCTGCTTTCAGGCTGACCAAACGCTCCATGTTGCAGATATTTGCTGGCAGATAAAGCAACAGTCCGTAACAGGTATGGCAGTACAAGCTGCCTATGACAGGAGTCAGAGTACTGCCTTGTTTTCATAAAAGACTGTGATACTGAGAAAAGTCTGTATTTTAAGCTTGCATTACTGCATGTTAATGTTTTGCAGACTAGACTGCAATCTTGCTTTGGGGTAAAGATTAATCCGTGAAAGAGATATAAAATGCGTATTGCATTTTAAAGCAAAATGAGTAATAGATTTCTAGTCTAATTATTTTCTTTGAAAAACATGCAGTATAAATCTTACTGGAATGAATAATTAATGCAGCCTTTTTGATTAATTATTTCGAGAAATATATTCGTAATAGTTTCACGCAACTTCGCAAAGCTGTAAAATGGTGATGATTAAATATCGTTTCATAGCGGATCTGTTTAATTTGGAAATATGGGCTGAAAAAATGTTCCCTCCTTCTGGATGTCTCACGTATACATTCGGCACTATTTGTTTTGTTTATATTGTATATTGTATTATGCTCACTGCAAACAAATGCATGCTAAAATATGCCACCTTTTGGGTATTTTGTTTCAATTTGTATCCGATGACATAAGTTTATGGAGTCTTTCATGATCATTTTAGCTAGGCCACGCATAACGTCTGAGTGTACTAATATATCAGATACCCTGGGCTGGTTATTGATGGTTGCAAAAAAGTAATTTTCATAATAGCAGCAGAACAGGAAATGATCAGTGTGTGTGTGTTTTTAGTTTTTTTTTTTTGGGGGGGGGGGGGATTATAAGGAGGCTCTAAGTAAATGTTCTGTAAAGCATTTACTCTCAGGTGGTTAATGTCATCAGGATGAACCTTTTTCCACTAGATGGTGGTACGGTAGCTTGGAAACACTGAAGACTCGTGACTTCTACTGTTCAGAGGCTGTTTCACAGATTGTGATTTTTAGTGACAAAGCCTAATTTGCAAATTACCAGAGGTTGTGCAAAAAATAATGGCTCATGACTCACAGTTAATGCCAAATTTAAAAGTATAGTGGAGACTGGAACACAGATGACCGCAGGTATTGGCACAATTAGCTCATGATTTTTAGTCCTTTTCTATGAATAAGTTGAGTTCATGAAACAAAGGCTTCTCAATGGCACATGCCAGGATTTGGAACTTAAGCTGCTTGAGCTGATAAATCTTTAGGCTGACTGAAACACTGGGGGGGAAGTTCAACTGGTAACATGGAGGTAGGGTTCCATGTGTGGGATTTATGAATTTTCTCTGTATTGTATCCTTCCTCTGCGCAGTTTGGTTTCCTCTAGTAATGCAAGCTCAGATGGGCTGGTCAGGCGCACAGATGAAAAGGAGGAATAGCTGGTAAGTGTGACTGCGAGTGCTTTGTCATGGATGGGTGTGCCCTCAAAACTATGCACTGGCCAGTGCCCTAAGGATCACAGCATCGGGTGCAGATAAAGTATAATTGGAAACAGTAATATAATAGTTAATATAATATGGAATGATTTAGTTATAAAAAAGAAAAAAAAACAGTTATTTCAAATAGAAGTTCTCTGCACTGTGCATCAGTGAAAGTTTGCCACATGACACTGTGATTTGAAGTCACATACAGTACATTGACTTCCTCTGGCCTTTTGGTGAGATGGTGGTGTCTCACAATGTCTTCAAAAGAAAAACACGTTTCTGTTAAGTATGGTCAGCGGAGTGACTTCACAGTTAACCCCTTATGCCCTGCAGCTAACCACGCATTCTCAGTTGTGTGTCACTTTGAATAAAAGTATCTGCTAAATAATTAAATTGTGAAATTAGATGTGTTAATTAGACGTGAAAATAAATGCCTGGTTACCATTTATGTCAGAGATGTTTGGAACTATGGGCCAAAATCCCATTTAAAGAAGACACTGTGATACCTTAGTTTAGGATTAGGAGAGCTTGGCTGATTTGGCATTTACCATTGCTAAAGCGAGCATTCTTCTTTGCCGAAGACTTACTTGGCAAACTCGCAGTGCAAGCAGTTAAAGAAATCCAGGCGGGACCCACTTTTGTAAATATCCAACAGTATCAACAGGCAAATTGCAGTGTGATTGTGAATCCGCAAGCTCAGTATGTAACTTTGGGGAATGGTGTGATGGGCAGAATCAGCAGATTGGCTATCAAGTGAGAAATAACATCTCTGGCGCGTTTTCTCAGTGCTGCCCATCCTGTGGTACCACACGACAATTGCTAATGGTGTCACTGGTCATGCCATGAGGAATCCCATGGACCCTGGCAGGTCTTTGCTTTTATAGTATGACTGGTGAGGTTCCTTCTACACAACATGGCGTTGTGGATTCCTGCCTTGCATTCTCAAATCGCTGCATTATGTAGCAGGAAGCCCAATCAGGTCAGGCCTGGCACTCTCAGCGCTGATGAAAATGGTTGCAGAACCTTGTCCTATAAAAGAAGAACTTAGCGTACAGCAGGCGTGTGTGTTTGTGTGTGTCTGTGTGGTGCTGGGGGTTCCTTTTACCCGAACAAATGAAAGTCCCTAACCCCCCCCACCCCACCCCCTTAATACCTTAATATTCTGAGTTGCTTTTTTGGAAAACTGATGCTCATGCAAAAATCTCCCGAGGAGGACCCCAGGGTCATGAAGATTCACTGAGGGACCCCCCTCCCCCCAGATTCTGAAAAGTCTGTGCATGTCACTGGCCTACAGCATGGCATCTCTGATCTCTCAGCTCCGTTTACCTGAACGTGGAGCGTGCAGCAATATTTGCACAGACCAGTCTTGCCTATAGCACCTCGCATGCCTTTTGTCAACTGCACCCCATTACGTAATTAAGAGTCGACTACTTCTTTGTTGAATGCAGTCCGTAATTGGATGAAATGGACTGTACTAAGGAGGTCTGACTGTCACCGCGACGGAAGCGACAGGGCTTTGATGGATGCCTGCATCGCTGTTCACAATGTGCAGTAACTCATAAACTGAACGGACGACCACATTCGCACACATGGTGCCTCCGGAGGACGGACGTGTTTTGAGATCACGTGGTTGAGGAACAGGTACCAATTTGTAAAAAATATAATAAGGAGATTCATTATTGGTAGTCAGTGTTTGTATACTTTGGCTTTTTAGGTCTTGAAGTGTTTCGGCGTTTCCAGTGTGCTCTATATTTCAGATGGGGGCCTCTTAGCTGACGGAAGTCATAAATTGTAGAGGAAATATGTGGACTTGTAGCACCTGGCTTTTCTCTGGCATAATAAATATCCAGAGAGCAGTTTTTCCCCCAGAAATAGCCAGGTTATGCAGAATTCAATCTAAGCAGTCCCCGTACAGCGCGATTACTCAACCTCAGGACATCAGATATCCTAAGTAGCTACTTAATTTATTGTAAGAATTGGTTTTGCACCGTTATTTGTCAACCCTAAGGTTTCAGAATTCTATTCCGTTACAACCATGGTATATTAGTAAAGGTTCCTTCCTTTATTCATTCATTGTGAAGCTAGATTTCCTTTGACCCATGCAGTTTGAATAGAGTTTCTCGTTTAAGTATTTCACATTTTTAGCTTCTATTTAGAGTTCTGGTGTTGGGCTGACCATCTACTCTTTGAGACGTCTGCCAATGGATGTCAGCTTGAGAGACCAAAGCAGGGACAGTGTTTACTCTGTTTCCTGGCACTTATTAATAATGTTACTTATTTAATACAGTATTTCCCAACACAGTCCTAGATAATCCACGTTTGCATGTTTTTGGCCAGTGTGGGGAGCCTGCAAACCCCACACACCAAGAGAGGATGTGTCCCAACCCTGGAAGCGTGTGGCAGTAGTGCTACCAACTTCTACCTAAAGCAATGTGCAGTTGAGATGGCACAGTCGCTCACTGCCTGGAGCAGTTGACAGTAATGGGTCCTATGATGAAATAACCTTGGGAGTTGAACCAGGGACCTTCTTAGTACAGGCATAGTGTCCTAACCTGCTGAGCCATACACCTCTACTCATGTATGTCTTTTGCTTGTGCTATTTATATGTTTTTTCCCTCTTTTATTAGAAGCCAAGTCATAACTTTACTTCTATTTGATAGCATGACCACACCCCTATGTGGGTTCATGGGCTGCTTTTCCTTTAATCAATACTGAGCTTTTTATGTCCAGCCAATGGTGATTACTGTCAGTGAGTGCACTGCGGGTTGCCAGATTCACCTGGTGATGTGGGCCACTAGGTTGCCAGATTGCAATCAGGGCAGGCATGCTGGCAGAGCTTCTCTTCATTGGATGGAGAAACCCAACAGGTGATTCCAGTATGGATGGGGGCCCCATTGCAGTTTTTCCTTCAAGGGTCACCCATCATTCCCTGACTTCCACACAGCCAATCCGGCTCTCAGTGATTCCTGGTTCAAGGGCAAGTTGCTTGCAATGAGTTTTTTTTTCCTTTTTTTTCTGTTTTTCTGGAAGCTGGCTTTCCACGACCTTGCCTCATCTCAGGAAGTGGGTTGTGTGGTCGAATGACGTCCCTGTGGCACTACAGGATGGGAGGTGTGGAATAGCTAGGGAACTGGGTCAGGAAGTGAAGGCCACTACAGCTGTGTGTGGTTATGCACATATGTGGGCATGCCATGATGGTCCACCCCTTTCCAATGCCTCCTCCTTTGGTGGAAATTAGAAGTTCTCATGAAGCTTCTTTTTGCCTGAGTTCTTTGTTCAGCAGATAGCAATGTAATACAGACATGTGCACATGGGCGAGTCTCTAATGGGACAAAGAATAATTGCCCTTTGTCTCTTTCTTAGGCTGGGAAGCACCCTCCTGATTCCAGGGTCCATTGAGCATATACTGCCTGTTGTTCAGTAACCAATGAGCATATACTGCCTGTTCTTCAGCAGCAAATGAGCATATACTTCCTGTTCTTCGGTAGCCAGTGAGGATACGCTGCCTGTTCTTCGATAGCCAATGAGCATTTACTTCTTGTTCTTCGTTACCCAGTGAGCATAAACATTGCCTTATAAGCACCTAGAATTCTAAGTCAATATGTAGTAAAACCCACGGATGATTTACACCGTACCTCTAATTGTGTTAACAATGTTAATGTTAATGTTAACAATGTTAATATTAAGTGATAAATAGGAGATGGACTGGTATAAACTGGTTTCACAGTTGCAATACAAAGTAACAGCATGGCCTGACATGAGCATCACAGAATAACGGAACATAAATTCCGGGCCGTAAATAGTTTGTTTTTTTTTCTCTAACTTCTTTTACATTATGACCAGAAATTTCTAAATTGCACAAAAGTCGTAAGGCCTCACGCCTCCAAGTCTGAGAGAAATCTTTCAATTAAGACGGGTAATTTTATAATGGAACAGTGTAATTTGCTGTGAATTTACTTTGAATTATGACTTAGAAGTATGTGTGCAGTTTGATTGCTTGATTAAAACAGCCTCGTATTCCTCATCACAGTAACTCTTGTCAGGTGGAGGATTAACGTAATTACATTCAGGCCTTCAGTAAACTGACGCTCGCAGAGCCACCTCCTGACACTCAGATGTGACTCGAGTTTCTCGAGCAGGAGGCCCTCAACCAATCTTAAAATGTCGACTGCCTGGGCTAGGAGTTTCTGCGTCTCAAAGGCATCAGTTCTTGGGAAATTCCTGGGCTTCATTAAATCACTCTCTGTCTGTGGCCCTGGAGAATCAGGTTCATGCTTTGTAAGTGTGTTTCAAGCTAGAAAAAAGCTTTTTGTTTGAAATTAAATTACTTCTGATAGAACGTGGAAAAAGTGTGGCATATCTCATAGTAAAATCAGCAAAAATGGGTGAGTAGTGGCTCCCTTTATAATTGCCTTTCTAAAGTGTTCGTTTTGATCTGATGAAGCAATGTTTGATTCTCAGTGCTCTGGATATTGCTCATTTTGTTCATTTGACGTTGGGGACACTGTTCAGGGTTTGCATCTCTCTGTTCAGCTCTTTACTTTTTTGATCTGGCCTGTTGGCCTCTGGCCTCCCGTATGCATGTGATGTAATGATTTGTTATTTTGAGGTGGAAGTCTCTAACCGTGGGTGCCCAAGGACCAGATTGGGAAACGCTGTCCCATCTAATCAGTGGCCTGCGTTCGCACACGCAACACGCAATTTCCTATAGTAGAGCAACAAGATATAGGAAATTAGCTTTTTTACACGCTTGTGCTATAGCATTGACTAACAGCGGTTGGTATAACCATTTGGAAATAATTTTCAGCTGCTTTATTGTTTTCAGTAATGATACAGTATCTGGCATCTGAATGTCTCACCAATCAAGAGTCATCCCCCTGTACTGTGCTGTGAAGCCCTATTTATGAAATTTACAGGTGAGTATTTTGCGTATTTTCATGCGTATTTTGTATTCATGCATTGTTGTCCTAGATGAATGTACTGCTTAGCAGGTGGTGCAAATTGCCCAGTGATTACATTTTTCTTTAATTTAGCTTCTTGATTTCATTCTCATGTAACCCCTTTGGTTCAGCTACCTACAAACTTTGATTTTTTTATTGAATTAAGCGGTAAATGGTAGCGATATGCTTGTTTATCTATAAGCGAATACTTAGAGATATGCCAGCGTTTAAATCCTAACAGGCACTCAGTTCTGATGTCCCCCGTCGTTGCTGAGTTCCCTTTAAGCTAATCAGATGTAATTGTATATGGCCTGTCTTTCTGTATATGCACAGTGTTGCTGTTGCTCCTGCGTAGCTGCTTCCCTGGTTCTGGCTGTCCGAGGGCTTTCGTATCTGCACATACCCATCTCCTCATGGTCTGCCAGCCTCCCTGCAGCCTTTTTTCCCTTAGTTTTGGCCTTATATAAATCCAAGACGAGGGGAAGATCTGCTGCCTTCTCCCATTAGCGACGTAGCAATGCTGAAGGTCTGGCTCTCTCCTTTTCATGTCAAGCCTCCTTCTCTGGTTACTGTGCTTTATTTAGCCAATATTCAGCAGCCAGCAGCTATTGACAGATTGTGGAGTCAGATGATTTTTATGGATGCTTGCCAGATGTACTGGATGTGGTATTTGAATCCCACTGGCCATAACACAAAAATCTGTACTGTAATATTTGTCCATCCATCCATCCATTTTCCATACCTGTTTATACTATTCAGCATCGCAGTGGGTGAGTCTATCCCAGAATCTATGGGCTCATGTATCATGGGAGTATTCATAAAGCAGCCATGCTTGTGGTATATTATTGACTATAATGTACCCCTAACCTCGTCTTAATCGTTTTCCACAGTGTATTGTAGGATAATCCATACATCGTCACAGGATGATGCTGGTACTTGGTAAGAAGTCATATGGTTTTCAGTCATTCCCACTGTGATCTTTCTCTCCCCAAAGATAATAGCGACGGACCTATCCAAAAGGGCAGGAGAATTCTTAAAGGGGCGGTAGTCTGACTCCACCTTCGAGTGCCACGTGACCCGCAATGCACTGAACCCTTATGGCTCCTCCTGTAAGTGCTGAGCCCACAGGGGAACTCACAAAGGACCTTTGCAAATCCTGGAAAAAAACAGTGAATAGTGAGGTCTTCATTACTTCACACTTGATTTTATAAAAATCCATGAATACAATCAGAAAAGTAAAAATTCCAAAAGTCTTCTATTTTGTTTGGTTACCTATGGTTAAAGTTAGGGCTGGGTAGGAGTTAAAGATGCTGTAATTGGAATTAGGGCTTTTCCCATAGGAATGAATGGATGGTCCTCACTAAGATAGGAGTGTGTGTGTTTGGGGGGTTTTGTGCCTTATTTGGCAACCCTTATAACTCAGACTTGGCACATCTATAGAAGCAGGCCTGTGCCTTCTCGCCTGGCTCCTGCTCTGGAGGGAGATCGCGGGGGTAATTATGGCACTGCAGCCCATTCTAAATAATGCAGTTGCTGAAGTGGTGCTGCACCCTGACACCGATGGGGGGTGCCTGCTGGGGCTGATGGGGGGGCTGGGCATGAAGGGGCGCTGGGCATGAGCCACATGAATGAACCTTTGCAAAATCTCCTGATGCTGTAGATCTGTTGTGTCAGGTTTTGAGGAAGGAGGTTTCTTTTTGCACTGAGCAGGGGAGCCAGTGTGGCTCTGTAATCTGGGCCTTTGTGCTTGTTTTCGGAAGGTCACTGGTTCGATTACCAGCTTCGGCCGAATAGTCACATCTCCGATGGGCCCTGGAGCAAGACCCATAATGCTCCAGGGCCACCAGATAAAAGGCCTGACCCTGTGCTCAGACCCTAAGCTATGCTCGTAACTCTATATAGGTTCTACAAATAGAACTTTCTTGAAAGTAATCAGATGCAATTGTGGTCACAAGTAGTGGATTTTGTACATTACTGTCAAAGCCTGTATTATTGTTTTGCCTCATAAGTTTAGCAGATCAAAGCTGGCACTGCTACTTTCTTTTCAGTATTCAGAGTCCTGGTTCTCCCTGTTTTGCTGTATGGCTGCGAGCCTTGGACCCCATCCAGTGACCTGAGACGAGGACTAGACTTTGTGTCAAACGATCGGTTGCTCAGTCTCCACTGTGGCACATTACCTGCTTTGTGAGGGAGCATCAGTTACGGCACTACAGCCATGTGGCGCGGTTTCCTGAGGCTGATCCGGCTCTCGGGATCCTCATTACTGGCTGGACCAGGCCGTGGGGACGTCCACATAACACTTGGCTGCGGCAGATAGACGGCCATTTCCTGAGGGTGGGCAGGACCGCGTGTCCGCCTGGGGGGGTCGCCAACCGGGATCCCGAGGTGTTTCATCATGTGCTGGGTGCGGCAATGCGTTGTACCTGTGAATGCTCCCTAATTTGACCTGTTTATTATTTTTCATAGAGCACTCCTATTTACCAGCAATAAACAGAATGTGTTTGACTGTCACTCCAATATCGACACGTTGCTCAGTATTGAATAGATGTTTATGACTTACTTGCATCCATATCCAGTCCAGCTGCTTGAACTGGCATAAATCAATCCCCCAATCCATAACTTTTACTGACTATTTTTAACTAGAACTTGATAACTGGTTCAGTTTTATTGTTTTGCCTCATAAATTTAGTAGATGAAATATTTTTAGTCGATACTGGTAGTTTCTTTTCAATGTTAAATTGATGAGATATGGGAACATTTTGCAGTTCACAGATAAAACACATGCTGTATACGCTCAGTGGGTCTGACAGCCCATGTTAGTGATCGGGCTGTGATAAACTGAGTGATTTACTATAGTCCAGGTAACAGATTATCATAGGCGGGATGAGCAATTGGGTACATAGTTTGGTGAGGCACAGGTGGATCCTTCAGATTGTGCAGAGGAAAAAGTTTGAAAGTTTTCTTTTCTTTTCTAGACGGTATGTGCTGGGAGAATTAGAGTTTCATCATGGCATACTGCTGGGATTATTGGCATTTTCGGATGCTGACACTGCTGGGGTGGTGAACAGCGAGGGGCGTGGAGCGTTTCCGTCTCAGACAGGTTCATGTCCAGGTGGCGGCTGGTCAGGCAGATGATAATGGCAGCCAGGCGTGTAGCGATGAGGGCGGAGCCTGTATGTGAAGAGGAGAACCAAAGGAGTGTGATGGAAGAAGCTGCATCACAGAGCTGACAGAAGGTAGGGGCTGATAAATTGGCATTACAAATTACAGGGGAAAAAGACTGCTTTGTGAAAATTGAGACTGAATTCTGCCTTGACAGTTTAAAAGGCCAAATAGTATTATTCTGTGTCAGCCTTGATCCTGACATGTACGCAAGGAGAGTGTTTTATATAAGGTACAGCCAAGGCATGGAGTGTAGGGCTTAGAAGGCTTGGGTCAGATTTATTAGACTATAATCCCAGGCCAAATCTCACCCACTATTAGGCTTCTGAATAGCAAAATATCAAACATTATATTTTGGAGATGCTGGCTAAATAACATTCACACATTTAACTCAGGAGAAGCAAAGTTAGGTGACAAATCTGCTGGTTTTCCATTAGAAAACTGCATAATGACTGCCTGTATCTCAACTGATGCCTTAAGGCATTTTCTGTGGCATTCAGCTGTTTATGTATATTTTAATTTCAGTGCATTGAATAGTGGAATAATCCTTTTATTTTAGATAATTTAGTTACAGTCCTGGATTATTTTCTATATTATTGCACATTGGTAACTGGAAACAAGCTAATTCTTATAAAATTTTAGCCAACGTCTCTTAGTAGCACTTGCTTTTGACAAACTGTTCTCTTTATATCAGTAGCAATTTTAGCAGATGCAATTATGCCATACATTTGTTATTTTATTTATCTAATAGCGTCTTACTGAAAATTGGCAATCAAAACAATAATTTCTCACATGCATAACAAGAATACCATACTAATTATACATTGGTGGCATTGAGGTCATTATTTATAGAGTTTTTGTTTTCATTATACTTTTATAGAAATGTGGGTCCTGTGTTATTAGCTTTTTATTCTGACTTAATAGTTAATAATGCTGTTTTGTTATCTTAATCTTCCATTTGTGAATTTGTGAGTAAAATGTATAATCAGCAACTAGTCATTTCTTCAAGAAGATGCTATGCAATTTTACAATAATCATTGCCTATAAAAGGTATTTATCAGTCTCTATCTGCTAAATAACTAACATTATAATATTCGGTAGGGAATTCGGAATAATTTTGAAGGATAGGATTAGAAATGTTTAGGCAATCACAATGGACAGTATAAATACTTTTGATTTGTCTTTTTTTTCTATCACCAAACATCTGCCTCCTCTTTATAGTTGTATTCTAATCTGTTTATGTATCTTTTGTTCTGCTGTTAGTCCTGCATGTTGAAGTATTTCTTCAACCTTTAATGATATTGTAACCTTTTACAATACTGTTACATTTTGCAGCACTTTAACCTTTCATTGTGCAGTAACCTTTTACAATACTGTTAGGCTTTGCAGCACTTTAACCTTTCACTGTGCAGTAACCTTTTACAATACTGTTACATTTTGCAGCACTTTAACCTTTCA
>JAODKN010000046.1:13926234-13938081 GCA_026774425.1 Petrocephalus zakoni
TTTGCAGCACTTTAACCTTTCACTGTGCAGTAACCTTTTACAATACTGTTAGGCTTTGCAGCACTTTAACCTTTCATTGTGCAGTAACCTTTTACAATACTGTTAGGCTTTGCAGCACTTTAACCTTTCATTGTGCAGTAACCTTTTACAATACTGTTAGGCTTTGCAGCACTTTAACCTTTCATTGTGCAGTAACCTTTTACAATACTGTTACATTTTGCAGCACTTTAACCTTTCACTGTTCAGTAACCTTTTACAATACTTTTAGGTTTTGCAGCACTTTTACCTTTCATTGTGCAGTAACCTTTTACAATACTGTTAGGCTTTGCAGCACTTTAACCTTTCACTGTTCAGTAACCTTTTACAATACTGTTAGGCTTTGCAGCACTTTTACCTTTCACTGTGCCGTAACCTTTTAAAATGCAGTGTTTATCCTTCCTGCAAGTGCCACCTTCACATAAAGTAAATCTAAGCTGAAATCTTAAATAATTCATAATGACTTGTACACCACCTCTTTGGCCATTTATCTGCTGTTAAATCGTTTTAAATGTATAGGCCACTGACTATCAAACTTTTCATATATATTCACTGCTATGAATAAGCATTAATATTAATCAAACCTAAATATGGCCCATTACCATAACAGAAGGGTATATTAAAGGCAATTTTATGATTGAAAATAAATGTTTAATAATAAGTGAGCACTATATGAAAGGCATACATTCAAATATTATTCCCCACCATACTTTTATATGCTTATAAGTAGTTATGAAATTTGGGTGGAAGGATGGATGTATGGATGGTGTTGTCCACCAACATATTTGTTTGATTATTGGGGCAGTACCAGGACCAAATCAGGACCTGATTTTACCAAATTAGTGTCAGCCAATCACAGTCATCATTCTATAACATCACTATGTTGGTCTTTTTTTTTTTCTTTCTCACTTTCAAGTTTGAGGCTTCCAGCCATCCCATTGCAGCGTGTGATTGGATGGATGCTGCTTTAAGCCGTCCCATCGCCCAGCCTGGGGCGGCAGCGTGTGATTGGATGGATGCTGCTTTAAGCCTTTTAAATTGTCCTACTATTGTACTTTAGAAATCTGTGCACCTTGCCGCTGAACAGAAACACTGGTTTTAATTAATGTGGTGATGTCATACAATAAAGGCTGTGATTGGTTAAATAGGGAAATGCAAGCCCCTCCTTTGCTGGCCCAGGGACACATCAAACTCTGTAAAATCAGGATGTGCAACCCAAGAAGCATTAGAGGAGGAAGCCCGACACAGGGAGTCCTGATGCATTTTGCCAAATACCGAGTGGGATTTAAAGGCAAAGCCAAATATTTTCTTTCAGTAGATCGTATGTGGGGCAGAAAGTAGCATCTGTTCTATTTCGTTGCAATGTGGCATCTTGGCCATTGCTCTGGCGCCCCCTAGAGGCCTCGCTGGTAAGGCCCAGGTGGGGAAGAAAAGTGATGACATGCCAGGCAGGATGTTGCAGCTACCAGACACTAAGTTCACCTCATAGGGAAGAGTGGAGCCTCGGAATGTTCCAGGGCCCTGGTAGACACTGTCTGCATAATATTTCCTGCCGCCCTGTCTGAAATGGGGGTGCTGGACACCTAAGACAGTAACACCCTATCAGCATGGTGTTGGTGACAGATTCCCTTATGTTTTGGTCTCAGCTAAAACGATGTTGCCTCAATCTTCCACGAGCTTCCTCTTGGCTGCAGTTACTGGCCATTACTGGTTATCTGCCGAAATCACACAGAAAGACTCGTGACGGTCTTATCCACATAGTTGCATCAGGAAGAATGCAAGATTATAAACATCTCCATAACTGAGCTGACTTAGTGACTTCAGCTGCAGTCTCTCAGCAGGCTGTCAGATAAAGGAGAGAAAATGTTCTAGTAATAACAGTGGGAAATTGAAATGAACTACAGAATATACAAACCAGCTACAGTAAACCTGCTACTGGAGGCGGCCGCCACACACAGATGTTATTACTCCAAGATTCAAGATTTTGTCCCGGGCGTTAATGTAGTGGTACACCCGGCGTGAAATGGAGTTACCACTACTCCCGTCTGTGTCATAAACAACGTAGAAGGCAGACGAAATTAAATAACATAACATAAAGGAATACAGGAAAAAGTGTATAAAACTAAGATTAAAGTTGATAAGAATATACTTTCTATGAATGCCGCGTCTGTAGGAATCTATGACTCCATGCATAACTGGAGGTGGAAGTTCCGGTCCAGGTGAACAAACCAGCTGAGTGCAGGCGTACTCAAAGAGTACTCAACTAAACAAAAGCTTGGACTGGGTTTGTGCTTTCTGAACCAGAATATTCCACCTATGATTCATTAATAAAAAATATAAATTATATATAAATAGAAATATTATAAATAAATATGTAACCATAGTTATAAATATTAATAAAAAGTCATAACTCATTATAGCCATATTTATGCATTACAAATACTTTATGAAGCTATGTAATGTGCTATACATACCTTTATAATGCAGTGCAAAGCATCCTAAATTCTTATTCCAACCCTCATAAAGCATTATGAAGGTACCTATAGTGCATACATGAGCACAAGTATTATAATGTATTATAGTATAGGAGCACAAGTATTATAATGAACAGTATAATTCCTTTTGACCATTAATAGAAGATGTTATATTGCTTTATTATGCATTATGAAGGTATCTAAAGTGCATTATTGATGACAGCTTCAAGTGCTGCTTAAAATACTTCAGAAGCAGGTTGCAGTCATGCTATGATGAAGGGCGGATCAGGATAGCCCTGCTCATGTGGGATTGCTCCGCCTGTACCTCTGTCCTTGGATCCCGAGGTAGTGGTGTGTGTCTCTTCCTCTTCTAGGTGACCCTGCAGCAGAATCCCCCTTCATTCACGCTGCGAGCTGCTCTGCTTGTGCCTATTTTGGAGGGGGAGATGATCAAAAACAGCTATTTTTGCATTTCAAACTCTCTGTGTTGTCCCGTGCTAATGGTTTCTATTTCAGTGTTGAGAGGTCGGCATCCTGGCCTCCTGTTGGGAAGGGATTCTCTAACAAGGCGCCGCTTAATTCTGAAATCCCTGTTTGCTGAGTCCCCGAAATGTTCCCACAGTGAACTTATAATTGCAGATTACACTTATAATATGCATGTCTGTGCCATTTACACAGCATAGGTGCGGTCTACATATAGAATTTATAATCTGCAGACTGGGGAAGTCTGTGTAAAAGACATTACGATGTGTATCTCTAAGGAGAGGCATAAAGAATTTTCATGGCGGTCAGAAGTCCAGCGTTGCACGTGCACAGTGAGCGACGCTATAAGTGGCATTTGCACAAGAGGCCGATGAATCTGCAAGGACACGGACTACAGAAGCTTGTGATGATTAGCATGGGTGCATACAGAGGCAGGTCTAGAGGGGCACTGGCCCCAGGCGAAACCTGATTGGCTGCTGGAGTGCCCCTCCCCTGTCACTCACTGATTCAAAACATATCATTGGCTAACGATACGATTGGCCCCACTATATGATTCATGGCCCTTCTTATGCTCCCCACCATAAAAAAAATCCTGGAATTGCCCTTACGACCGGGCCTTGCAGAAAAATGGTGGCCGTACATCTGCTGGCTCCCTCCGGTCTGCCGTAAAGTTGGGGTGACTGTCAAAGAGACGAAGAGTTGGGTAAACCGTCAGCACGAGCATACGACAATGATTCAAGAATAGCAGATGTTCGATTATAATGTAAATGTTTGAAATTATTCAGTAATTCATAACTAATATGTGACTAATGGGATTCCCCCCTTTGTAATTGAGTGCCTTGGCGTTAATAGGTCGGTATTTGGTAGATTCGCAGAGTTCGTTCGCAGTTGCGGCACGGAAGCGGGGTCGGCGGACTAAAGGCGCTTCTTAGCTGGAGGAACTTTTAATTGGCGCCCTGGGGAGAAGCACATTTTACACTTGCAAATTTCTGCTTTTTGTAGCCGAGTCAGAGCTGAGGCCCCGTCAGGGGACCAGGGCTGTTATTTTGACCAAGGAAAAAAAAAAAACTTTGAGGGCCTCGGGTGCAGCCCAATGTGCATTTACATGCTATAGCGCTAGCAGATGGAGATTTCCTGGAGTGGGCAGGGCTGGTGTGAATTCAAATGTGTTACTATTTGAAATCGTAGTGTACTCTCCAGGCACGACGGCGATGTGTCCCAGAGATTCCTGGAAATGCTGCAGTGCCTCCATTGCCTCCAAAGGCACGTAGGTGTCATGCGAGCGCTCGTCTCAAACTTAAGTCCGTTAAGCTGTCAATAAAAACAGTCAAATGCAGAGAAAGGGCACTAACGAAGTGAGATTTTCCTGCAGGAGACCTGTCGACAGTGTAATTACCTGCTGTGCCACTTCCCTGTCATTATAATTTGTGTTATTGTTATTTGACACTTTTGAATTTAAATGTATATTGATGTTTAATATTTCCTTTGGTCCAGCAGAGGAGTGTTAATTATACTATATAACCAGACGAACTCTGATTAATAATGGCAGGATGTCATTAATGGTTGGAAGTCTAAATGAATTTTTATGGCTTATTTACACCGAATTTGTCTCATTAAGGAATGTTTAATTAATCTGAGTCAGCGTGTTTTGCGAAAGATTCTCTGCGGGGCTGTTGACTGCTTCAAACCAGACGATCAGTGCATATGCTAGTCTTCCCAGCCAATGCAGCAGGTGCCCCTCGCATGCTTGCTCATCGCAAATGACCACATTGCGAAATGTTCTGCCATCAAATGTCTGGACGGCTCCCGGCTCATTTGTTTGTGCTTTCCCAGTAAATGCTTAGGTCTCCTTCAGTAGGGGTAGTGCCTGTCACTGTCCCTGCAGGCTCCAGGAATATTACTGAGGGATAATGACTCGCGAGAGCTCATCCTCTTAGCTCCTTGCTCTGGCTCATAGCTCCACTCGTGGCTATGTCCTCAGCCCAAAGCCTGACCGAGCACGGACAACCGGCCTGATCTGTAGCTTCATCTTTCCCCGGCTGCCGGGAAATGGGAGATTGATGGATGGCAGAGAGGAGTCGTTAACGAGGGAAATAACAGGCTTGAAGGAGCACGAGGCATGCCTCCCGCAGCACCCGCACCCGTCGTGACAGCCGAGGGTGCGCCGGACTCTGCCGAGATGCCGGGAATCGACGGCTCGCCCGAGCCGGTGAGGTTGCAGGCTTCTGTTGGCAGGCTCATTTGTGGTGTGGCAAACGGAGAAACCGAGAGTCCAGAGTCTAGAAAAATGAGTAAAAGAAATGCTGGGGGCATTTTTATGGTGGCTGGAGGGTTGTGGTTTTTGCTCAAAGTAGGGCTGGCCGTCTGGCTTACCTGGCAGTTTCCTGGTGGGCCGATGGGTGTGCGGTTTGGAAAAATGTATCGTTTATGCAAGTCCAAGGCCAGTTTCTGATCCCAGAGTAGCCCTGGCTCAGAGATCCATCTAGACTGACCTGGTCAGCCAGGGTTGTGCTTCGGGGCGCCTTGCGTCATCGCTCAGCTACCCAGTGTTGGGATCATCCTTCCAGGCTTCCTGATTATCTGTTTGCTTACAGTTGGTGACCACTGCTGGGTAATTAATGTGACGCATTACTCCGTTTTGGAATCAGGGCCTGTTTGACAGACAGGGACGCTCTGCACAGCCGTGGCAAGCCGTGTCACACTTTAGTGACATCTTCGCTATATCGCATCTGGAGAACCCAATCTCGGAGGAACATGCCGGCGTTCCATAATTCTGCTCCTTCGGGGGAAGCGCGGCAGTTGTGTAATAGTGGCACCGTAGACGCATGGCTCAAAATCAATGGCGGGGATCGCTTTCCTGTCACTTTGCTGTCGCGCTGTATGATTTGTTGCCTGTTGTTTTTCCGTCCCTGACATGCTGACACCAGCCGCAAAGATTGGTCTTGGCTGTTAATGCTTTGCGGATCGGAGAGAAGAGCAGCCAGAGCCACGGGAGGAAGAGAAAATGCATAGCTCTCCTTTGACGTGATTTATGAGCCGTCTGACTGGAATGCATGGAACCAAATGACTTTTCCTGGGATTCCATGATTCTGCTAATAATCCATTAACCAAATGCTTGTGTCGGATTTAGGATTTTACATATATTCAAAGTCCTGTATTTATTCTAATAATGATGAATCATCCCTGATTATTTTCTAATGCCTTTTGATTAGAGTCCCAGTTCACATATTACATCTACATTTATGTATCTGTCGCTTTAACACAAAGTGACAAACATCGTTTCATTTATTTATTTACTTACTGACTTTTTATGAGAAGGCGGGGTCGGGCAGGCCCTGGAGCTACTGAGGGTTAGGGGCCTTGCTCAAGGGGCCAAAAGTGAATTCACTCTACTGACTTTGGGATTTGAACTGGCGACCTTCCGATATTACCTGTCCCGGCTGCGGCTCCCTCTTAATAAAGCTGAGACGGCAGTGCTTTGCGTTGGTCCCTCACTGAAAACTTTAATAAAGTCTCCATTCCATCCTTATGTCCCTAAATTACATGGATCTATTTGCCCGAACTTACTCAATCTAATTCAATTATATAAAAAAAAAATATGACAATATTATCACGTAATTATTACAGCGGCTCGGTGGGCTTGCTATGATCGGAAGGTGGCCAGTTCAAATCCCACAGCCGGCAGAGTGACATCAACGCTGGGCCCCTGAGCATGGTCTTTAACCCCCTATTGCTTCAAGGTCTGGCGGACCCTGCTCTCTCAATTGTATGCTGCTATGGATAAAAGCATCTGCTAAATAATAAACTAATATATTACGGATCATTTGATCATGTGCTGTTGGGTGAGAGTACAGAAGTACACAGACAGTGGTGGCTGTACGAGCCCAGATCTCCTGGGGGCTCACAGTATGGCTGGAGGTGATGGGCAGTGTCGTCCCTCTGTGTCTGCTCCTCCTAAACTGGGGGTGACGAGAGGAACAGGGGTACTGGGAGAGATCCAGCTGTGGGGATAAATGACCAGCGGTCAGGGGCTGCAGTGTCTCGCTCCGCTGTTCTGCCTTGTCTGGGGAGTCTGATCAAAGCGAGTGCTGGTTCCAGCCAGTGGCCCCAGCTGTGGGTGGTTGTTGGCATGGCCCGAAATACCGGCGCCGAAATGGGAAAAGTGCCTGCAGCCCAAGGCGGGCCGGGCAGCTACCCGGCCGGTGGGTGGAGCCAAATGCAGCCGCAGGTCCTGCTGCGGGCGCAGTGGAAGATGCATTTAATGCATGTTTGCGGGGAGGATTCCGGACAGCATTTGGCAGGAAGATTTTTAAACCATCTTTTTGATGTGGAGTCCTTCTAGATGAATTTTGACCTGCAAATTTATGTTGCTATAGCAGTCCGATCTGGCATGGGTAGGGTTGGCCCCTCAGCAGTGAAAAAAGAGGAGGATACTTTTTTATGTGCATTTGCACTGTAATGACTAAAAAATACCATCAGGTTTAACTCCATATAACCGCCTTTGCCCTCTTACCAGTGATGTCAGTCCCTGTTTCTAACACATCGATAGTTAGCATGACTCTCTTGCATCTTGTTATAGAGTCTCTTCTAAAGCAACACTGTTAATTTGCTGAATGAAAATACCACGGTACCAAACAACCTCTGCAAAACAATAAGTATGAAGCCTAGTGTGTGTGTGGGTTTGCATAGATCACATTTGAGAACTAAAATGTCCCAAAAGTGGGGTAAAACCTGAATTTTCCCTACTTTTGGGGACATCTTTTCAGGTCCCCATTTGGATAACCTAAGTTTTATAAAAATCCGTGAATGCAATCAAAAAAGTAAAAATGCCAAAAGTCTTGTATTTGGGTTGGTTACTTATGGTTCAGGTTAGGGCTGGGTTGGGGTTAAGGGTGTCATGATTGGGATTAAGGTTTTTCCCCTAGAAATGAATGGAAGGTCCCCATTTAGATGGGTACGCGAGTATATGTGTGTGTGTGTGTGTGTGTGTGCGTGTCCCACCCCCAAGCACTGCTCCCCGGGTGCTGAAATAGCCGCCCCCTGCTGTGTCACAGTGTCACATGGGTAAAATGCAGAGGACACATTTCGTTGTTGTGCACTGTGTTGTGACGCCTATTAATCACCTTCACTTTATCAGAAGACCATTTTGCTAAGGATCTGAATTTATGAGATGTACACTTGTACAATCTAATTTTTTGTACTGATCTTTAATGAGCTGTGATTGTCATTGACCCTTAATTTAGACAAATAATGTTTCCATGAGAAATATTTCCCAGCTATATTTCGTAAACAGATAAACTTTTTCATTATTGTTAATTTTTTTCCCATTCCACAGAGGAACCGTTAAGTGGCTGATTATGTAGTGCCCAGCCAACGATATTAGGCAGAAGGTGAGCTTGTCTTCCCTTTGTACCTTAAGAGCTCCCAGGAAAGCACTTGGGGCATTATCCTGCATTTTTCAAAAACCTATGCAAACGGGAACAGTGTGATCAGAGTCGCTGAAAATGCTTACAGTGTGCATCCAGAGAGACAGACACAGACTAGGTATCAATACCTTTGTGGAGACTGTGTGGGTATGACCATCATCCTAAAAATTACACCCTTAACCCCTATCCAGGATTAAATGGGTGTAACTGGCACTAGTACTTAGCATCAAGATATCAGTAAGACTGATAGGTGTTTCCATTGCTGGTTGACATTGATCTGATCCTATGATAAGTAATTTTGCACTTTTATAATGAAATCAGGAACACCATGAGATGTCAGTTCGAATTTAATTGGTCAGATAATAACTCTGAAATCCATGGCCGATCTGTCCCTGCTGTCTTTGTCGGGGCAGTGTATTGTGGCTTGCACGAGGAAAATCTCTTCCTCTCACTCCATCCATGAGACATTTTATGCAACTATTCTGTGCCTTACGTTTTATGTAGGCTGCAGATATTCCACTTCAGCTGTTTTTGCTGTGTGTGTGTGGCTGCTAGTGGAATTGGACCTGTACTTTCTCGTCGGGTGGGTGACTCTTAGGTAGCCGGCTTCACAGTTAGACACTGGATCTGGGAGGCCAATGGCAATCAGCAGGCGGTCTGAAGGCTTTGTAATGCAGAATCGGGCACTGGGAAAGTAACTGCAGTCAGTCCTATAACGAGTATATCGATTCATATGCGAGTAGCTTAGTCCAGTACAACACAATCACGTTTGTATTTGCATGATTTTCGGAGGAAAAGCACCACACAAAGTACAATGTGACTGGGTCTTCACCAGAAACACTTGCACGTAAAAAAACAGCTATCCAAGTGAAAGACAGCGACGTCTGATTCGTGAACGAGTTATTCTGATTCTTTTCTGTGAATCAGTCGAACTGTGTTTCGGCTCTAAAGGGACTTTTTGTACATTCAGGCATTGCACAGGTCAAAGTCTTAGATGCTAAGCATCAAAGAAGTATTTGACAAATTATCAGGTTAAAACATGCAGCAGCCATTTTTTAAATTCGCTTGCATTTGCTTCTTGTAGTTTATCTGTAGCCATGTTGCCTTCAGTACCCCTCCGCATACCGGAATCCGTTGTATTTGTGCTGTGGTGTGCACGCCTATTTTTATTATCTAATTAATTTTGTTTGGCATAAGTTACTAAGTTACAGAGTTGCATCCCCCTTGGATACGTGTATTTCAGTAAGGGATTTTAGCGAATGCGGATCATTTCAGGAACGGATTAGTGGCGTTGTAGCAGCACTGACCCTCTATACGGACAAAGGGGATCGGCAGGAGGTGTTACAGTTACCAGGAAAGTTATGGAGAAGCCCTGTGGTTTTAAATGTCAGCATGAAGCTCTACCTGAACCTGGTGGTTTTCCTCGTCCACTTGGCTTGCATGAGCACATCCACTTGTCATTTGACAAAAGCTCCTCTGATCACCCTCTGGCAGGAAGGGACATTGGATACCCCGGTGTCTGAGAGATTTTAGCATTCACGTACCTACATCGGATAGACGCAGCATAACCTTGAATTCCCAGTTTGGTTACAGGCACATTTAAAAAATGAAAAATAAATATGATATATAATATCAAATAACAAAAAATATTTTAAATTAACATAAAAAAACATTATTTTTTATTATTAGGCCGCCCCATGGTGGTATAAAAGCTAACGAGTATTTTTTAATTAATTACTTTAATCTCTTTAATTTTGCAGGCTGCAATTAGGGCAGAGCAGATCGTTTCTGGTGAATCGGCATCTACTCGCTTTCAGCTCTCAGATCACAGACATTAGGTTTTTTGGGGATTTTTTTGTGAGGGGGGGGGGGGTTGTTTATTTTCATAAATCCTTTTTTGGAACACAGCAGGAGATCTCAGATACCAGACGTTACATCATTATTTCATATTGCTCTGAATTTTAATGAGTGCCCTGGAAAGCAGCAGTGTGTGCATATAATATATAATATACTGTATACATATATAAGCTTTGTAAATATAACAAAGATGGAAAGGTTACACAAATGCAAACTGAAATCCTTGAAGGTCATGAACTCAATGTTCAGAAGCCATGTCTTCTGTTTAAGTAACAAATTGGATTTATCTACTTTGTGGAGAGACTTGGGCTGACTGTCTCTCCTTCCCCTGGTAGCCAAGGATTGCTGATTGTGGTGTGAAAGCTTTCTCCAGCATAGGAGTGAAGTGTCTGTCTAACTCTGAAGCCAAAAGGAACAGCACAACATCCATGGTGAGTAAGTCTGTGCATTGCGCTTTGGCCCCTGACTTCTCGGGCAATGGGCTGAGGTACACTGACAGGCTGCTGGCCTTGTCAATATGTGGAATGTACAGTGGGAATATATGTTTGTGTAATGCAGCTGAAGGGGAGCTACTCGTGCGTGTGTGTGTGTGTGCGTGCGTGAGAGTGCGAGAGAGAGTGCACATGTGTATGTCATTCTTGCTGATCCT
Source organism: Petrocephalus zakoni (assembly GCA_026774425.1). NCBI lineage: Eukaryota > Metazoa > Chordata > Actinopteri > Osteoglossiformes > Mormyridae > Petrocephalus > Petrocephalus zakoni. The sequence goes on from JAODKN010000046.1 coordinate 13,937,160, forward strand.
AAGCCCGGATGAGGACCTTTCTTTGAGTCTTTTTCTGCTTTATTGATGCAAAGGTAAAGTAAACCCCGAGATGATACTCCTATGCCATTTTGCAAGCTAGGTAAAAACCCATGGTACCTGTCACAATAAATATGAAATATCCATCCATTCATTCACCCATGCATCCTTGTGCTTATCCCGGGGCAGTGTCTGATTTCCCCATAAAAAGTCAGAAGCTCGTTTCAGAGTGTGTGTGTGTGGGTGTGTGTGTGTGGTGGTGGGGGAGCTAAGAATGCTAAATATGTCAAATTTAATCCATTTATCATAATTTTTAAGTCATTATAAAATCTGTGTATGCAAGCTTTTTGTATAATCATCGTACTTGTCTACTGCATTTACCTTAAATCCATCCAGCTTGATAATAGAAAGCATTGGCCGTGTGTTATGTCAGCGTGTAAGCCCGCTGTCCCTGTTAATCCTGTCTGTCAGATCCGCTGCTGCTGCAGTCGTGACTGTCCTCCCAGCTCCTGTAACCGGCCATGTCAAGGCTAGAGGTAAAGATGGTGGAGATTTTAAGACACACTAGGGTTTGAAAGGGAGAAAGTGTCTATTTTTAAGTAACTGACATTCATAACTGAATTGTCTTATGTGTATGCTCTATGGCAATAAGCAAGAAACTCTACTGGAGAGAAGTCTGTAAATCAATTTCTGTTCCTGTACCCTAAATCTGGGTACAGGCAATCTGCTTTCATATGCATGTCTGTGACGTTTGCTGCGGGATGAATGACCCATGGTGCTGGCTGCGGGTATAGCCCTTCACAAGGGCGTTTATTGACATGTACAGGAGACGAGAACAGGGCAAACAGAATCACAGGCATCAACGAGAAGCAACAATACCGGACACGGATGACTAGACTAGGACATACTAAATACTGGGACACAG
>JAODKN010000046.1:13941483-13954462 GCA_026774425.1 Petrocephalus zakoni
TACAACCCCCCCTTTTTTTATACCTACTCTCACCCCCACCCCCCCCCCCCCCCCGCTCCGGGTCCCCCCCCCCACCCCCCGCGGCCCCCCCCGGGGGGGGGGGCGGGGGGGGGGGCCGGGGGGGGTTATGCCTGTTCATATGAATAATATTTACTTGCTCAAAATTTTCAGTGGCACTGCTTACCTAGACTAGAATGCCTACAACATGTGGGTGGAGATGTATTCTGTCTGTGACTGTCTCTTCATGACACATTCCAGGATCATCACTGGAAACCTCTACCCCTTCATCTGGTGATCTCCCAGATTCTTGCTAGCCTTCCATAATGCTGACTACTGGCCCACAGCTAGCAGGAGGTAAATGCCCTTATCCATGTGACCAAAATCCAATAGTCTGATTTGCTTCTTGGGTGTTCCACTCCATATAAATACTCATTAACTGCTCAAATAATGATTTCGGCTTCACTTCATGGTAAAAGTGTCTCGCTTGCATCACTGTGTATCTTGATGATTTAAGGGACAGCTGTTACTCTAATGAGACCTTGGAAGAACAAGGGTGTGAGAAATGAACAAAAAGTCCAAAAATAAATGCAAAACCGACTTTGTCTGTAGTCCCCACATCACAACGTACTGACAAAAATCCACAAGAAACGTTCTATGATAAAGCCTGCGATGTAACCCCTAAAACTTTTGGAGCATTGCCATTTCTATAGTATTGCAACATATTGCTATTACTGAATCTGAAGGAAACCCCATAATCACACTGAGAGAACATGTAAGCTCCACAAATATGATGCCAGGGTGGAGACTCGAACCCTGGCCCACAGGTGTGAGGCAACATTGCAAATGGCTGTGCAACCACACTGACCCATTAACTACACAGGGGTGTTATGACCTATTGCCAGAGGAGGATAGTTCTACCCCAGAAAGTAAAAATCCAGTCCAAGGTTTTGTTTCAACTGACCAGCTGAGTACTCGGTGACCATGACTCTTTATGCTGAACTGGTCGGTCGAAACAAAACTTTGGTCTGGATTTTTATTTTCTGGACCTGAACTTTCCAGCTTTGCCTATGATAGAGGATGAGGGTGAGGTACAGAAAAGAAGCAAGTCAGAGAGACTGAGAGAGGTGTGTTGACTGTATTTTGTTTTGTGGAACAGGAAGTTGAGTGGTGACTCGGGGATCGTCAAATTCTGAATCTTTTTATTGCCATCTTTCCATGCCGCAAAGTCATCAGCCTTGAAATGACTCCCTCTCTACATAATTATCTCTTATATAATTTTGTTATTCCTTTTAAGATCTATGGTGGATAAACTCAAGAGGTCAAAGTACCGCTTTTTAGTTTGTTCAGAAAGTTGTTATATGTTGGGATGAATGTGCCTTTTATCTAAGATGTAAACCACAGTGTGGAAAATTAATTCCATAATGAAGCTGCCCAGACTTGCGGCATCCGATCACATTTCTGGAATGGAGTTTCGGGGAAGATCTAGTGAATGCCGGTCCGCAGCTTGCGGTAATTGTTGGGTAATTGAGCATAGCAGGTGGACAGTAAAGGGGAGCTGCAAGGCGTGGGCACTGCCAGCTTCCAGTAGCAGAATCCAGTAGCTAACAAGGTGACAATCGCTCCAACGTAGGGTATATTCATGGGGTGTATTCTTCAAGGTGGTCCTTTTAAAGCATAACCTAAAATTAACTACGGGCTACATTCCCTGATCAAGGAAGAATAAGTCCGTACATCCATCTATTTTCTGTACCCACTTGTCCAATGCAGGGTCACAGGGGTCTGAAGCCTACCCCAGAAGTTCCGGCCGCAGGGCAGAGACTAACCCAGGACAAGATACCTGCCCATCATGAAGAATGAATACTACCTTAATACAAGTTCTGCAATTGTCTAGCAAGCCAGGGGGTTTGTCCTTTTCTTCTTCTGAATGTTTGTGCCTGTTTTAGAGAGCTGCCGACTCTTCGCAGTTCGTGCATCAGAATTTAAATAGACGTTTCCGGACACTTTCCTTCCGTACCCCCGATAAGAATACGCGTGATTGCTCTGCTTTTTTCCTTTTGTATTTTTTTTTTGCCGCCGATGTTTTCAGACTGTTTGTGCGACGAAGCTGTTAAAATGCCCCCCCCCCCGCCAGTCGCACGGATATATATATATATATGTGTGTGTGTGTGTGTGTATATATATAGTGTATATCGTGAATACAGACTATTATTTATATTTTTCGACAAAACCTCCTGGTAGCTTCTTACCAATTCGTGTCATGTCCAATCAGGTTTCTCAGCGACACAAAGATCTTTTGTGGAGCCATTGTGAGGCAGCTCCTGCCCCTGTCCGCTATGAATACATTAGCATAGCTTTCATACTCAGAGCTCCACCCCCATCCCATTGTCAGCCAGAGTCTCTTCATCGTCCCCCTAGTCAGCAATTAGCAAGGTTGGCTTAAATATTGCTTATAAAAATCACTTTGAAATGCAAACGAGAGGGGAGGGGGGTGCAGTTAGAGAGCTGTTGATTGTGTGACTTATTTATTTAATTGGGTGAGGGGGGGGAGGATTTCAGCACAACTGGCATCCCATCCGATGATCTGACCCCCCCACCGTACTCCCATCCGCACCCGTGGCTCTGCCAGCCTCTTGTTTGTTTAACCTTCTCATTCTATTTATGTCGCATAATTATTTACCTCTCATTAGCTTCTGAGGAAATTGCCTCTGTCTTTGACTTGATAAGGCATGTGTCAGTTCTGCGTGGGAGACATAACGGAGGCAAGAAGCAGGAGGGATTACAACCATTGTCCTGGGCTACGGTGGTGGTGGGCAGGAGGGTTCATTACTCAAAGTACCATTTTGGGGAAGGAGGCAATCTCACTTCAGTCTGTAGAAGTGGTGGATCGAAACTTGACTTTGCGATTTAAAGCAGAGTCATGGGCAGATTAAGCATCTTTCTATGCACCTGACTCCGGTCCAAATCCAAGTTTGTGTCTAGTGAGTGGCTAAGGTCAGAACCAGAATCTTGTCTCCCTAACGACTGACCGTGTCATCTAAATATAAGGAAATCCTCCATCATCATCCATCTTGCGTTAAGTATTGTAAGCTCATTAATTAAGCCTCTAGGCGCTCGATTATGTTTTCTTTAGTGCTGACATAAATCTGAGGTGGAACATGTTGAGCTGCCAGTGTGAACAATAGCCCTGCTGATCTTCAAATAATTAACAATTATAACACTAATTAATCAGCCATCTCCCAACGCCATTGCGCCGGTCAATATGCCACACCATTTTATTGCAAAATATGGGTTTTCAGTTAAAAGATTTGTGCAGGGCTGGGGGTGGCTGGTTAGTGAACAGTGGCATATTCTCAGAAATAGGTTAGATGACAATGTGAAACTTACTAGTCATGCCAAAATGTGTTGAAGGTGCTCCGTGGGCCGTGAGCCATCCAGAGATATGTCTGAGATGCAGCCCGTGAGACTTTTTTGTTTTTATTTGTGTGTCTAGTTGCCTAAAGAGCTCATTTGGAGTGATGCATCCACATCTCCGTTTGATGCTCTGAATCTGAGCAGCACATGTCAGATGATAAAAATACTAGCAGCATAGACAAAACTCTGCCTCTGGGTTTTTTGTTGTTAAAATTTCACTTTATTAAAATATTTACTATTATCAACTATATTGAGAATGTCATGAGTTTTAAAATAAAAAGTATGTGTGCTATGAATAAAAAATGTCTTTTCATTCCCTCAGAAAGATGAGCTTGCCTCTTGCTGCTCCTTCGTTACCTGCCGTATCTCTCACTGTAGTTCTCAGAGCAGAATATCAATATAAAAAAGCCATTTTTGTGCTCATGCTTTGTTGTTATGTCTTGGAAATTAGCTATATTACTAAAAATATGCAGATAAACACCTCATTACCCCCAGCCCCCCCCCCCCCTATATGGAGCTCATGGATATATGGGCATATTAAATGGAAGATAGTCAATGTACTAGATATGCTTAATGGTAACTTAAGTGACTAAAGTACAGCCTATCAATATGAGAGAATAATAGCCAAACTGGAGTGTTTTACGCTCTGGGCTAGCTAAAGACGAAGCTTTCATTCGACATGGGTACCTTGTGGATACTGAAAGCAGGCTGTGAAGCATTTTCCGGCATTTACTTTTATTATATTTAGCAGGTACTTTTATCCAAATACACGTAGATATGGGAAGGTAGGGTCAGTCAGTCCCTGGAGTAAATGGGAGGAGGATAAGTGCCTCACAGAAGGACCCACGACCTCTAGATCTGAACTGGGATGTGTAGCCTGAACCCTGCTACTTACAGGGAGCGTGTGATTGATGTGCTATTATCTGACGTATCTAATCTGTAGCGTAATTATCCCTGTTTCTAAGGATAAAAGCCTTTGTTGAGTATAATTTGCTTTATTTTTATATATCGCTCATTTGAAGAGTACCGTAGTAGTGTCGTGGTCGGCACGGCTGCCTTACAACTCTAGGGACAAGTGAAAGTGAGGAAAGGTAATTTGCTGATGGGTTTATTTTATCCCCGCATGTGCGGCTTTCATTTAGCTGCAGGGACTCTTTGTGCTTTCCTCTCTTGGTGTCCGTTACGCCGAGCTGACAGGCTGCTGCCTCTCAGCTTAGCTGCTGTTGTCCAGTCAATGCTGCCTGTCGTACAAAGTGGTTGGTTTGCCTAACTAAGCATAAGAATGGCCTCATGATATGTTTCCTGGTGGAATTTTTAAAGATCCTTCGGAGCGGGGGGGGTGGTCCTGTGGGTGAAATTTGCCAAGCCGGTATAAGCCATGTAGTTAGAAATCTTTTTCTCAATCCAAGGTATATATATAGGGGTGGGGCCATCAGGGCAGTGACCCCAGCTGAAATCTGATTTGATATTGAGGGGCTGCTCCCGTGTCACTCACAGATTAAAGACATCTAATTGGCTAATGATAAGATCAGCCCCTCAGTGTGAATCATGGCTCCTGTTATCCTTCCCACAATAAACAATCCTAGAAGTACTCCTCTCTGAGGCAAGCTTTGTGCATGAGGCTAGTGGCCCGAGAAGGGAGAGAGTCATGCATGGGGAAGCTGGTGTTTTCCGGAGCCTCCTCACTTTTACCCAGAATTAGATATATGGTCTGCTGTTTTGGATGCCACAGAGATGCAGCAATCAAAGGTATACAGTTTGGGTGCCGAAGATAAGTCAGAGGCAACAACAGCCCAACCGGTGAGTGGAGCCTAGCCGTTAAAGTTTAAACTGTATGCATTAATAAAGCAGCAGACAGAGGTCTGGTGGTGTTGCCCAAAATAAGCTTCCACTAAGCAGATGGGTCATAACTCAGCTCTTCAAGAGATGTGTGAAAAGTAATAATAAAAGTGCAACAATGCACCTGAGAAAATCAGAACCCCGAAGTCTGCTGAACAGAGGATGAGAATGAAAAAACAAAAAAAAAAATACAGTATACCAGGGCCAAAGCCAGGGCATCAGAGGAGTGAGGATGGGCCTTGGGAGACCATCACTGCCAAATCCTGGGGCCCTACTAGAGATTTTAGGCCCCATTAAAGCATATCATATTGGGTCCCCAACTTCCCCAGCCTCTACAGTACCCCTGGCCAGATCTAAGGGTGGAAGTACTGATCAGAGTTTGGAAAAGCAGAAGTCAGCACACACTGGTGGACCCTTTTGATAGCAATGATGATACTTTGACTCAGTATACACAGCAGTTTTATGCACAAAACTTTCAGTGTAATGAATCAAACTAGTGATGCCAAACCTGGAGCGAGATTGCTTAACCAGTTTGGAATGGAAGTAATGAATTCAGAAAAATGAATGTATGGATTTAATGTAAGTAATTTAGCAAAACATCAATCATTGTCCATTTCCAGTGTCAATTAGGAAAGTCTAATAGGAAAACATTAAAATTAGCTCATTAGACAACATTTTATTCTCCAACACAATTCATGATCTAATTATGTTTTTGCTATAAGATACACAGAGGTGGGTAGTCCGGGTCCAAAGAGTAAAAATCCAGACCAAGATTTTGTTCCAACCAACTAGTTAAGCACTGTGACTGAGACTCTTAATGCTTAACTGGTTGGTTGAAACAAACTCCTGGTCTGGATTTTACTAGTAAAAATGATAGATGCACAAATATATTTTAATGCATAATGCCATTTACCTTTAATGCCTTGGTATTATGGCTCTTTACCGGTGCATGCTCACAGATGCTTGGTCCCAAAGAAGCATAAGAAAAATAGCTTAGTATGCATTATTCAGCACTTATGTGCAGTTATATGTCACTGCATGCAGCAGGAGATTATTATGAGGGTAACCTCTTCGTAACGGTGACAGCTATGGATGGTGCACCTTCAGGCTGAAAATAATATCTCTGCTGGATTTACAAAATGAGGTTCACATGTACTGTGGCTATATGTAGCCAAACACTAGGGCAGTTGTAGTTTTTATCACCAGAGGTGGGTAGTCCAGTTTCAGAGAATAAAAATCCAGACGAAGATTTTCTTTCAACCAACCATCTGAGTAGTCTGCGAGTGTGACTCCATATACGCAATTGGTTGGGTAAAACAAAATGTTGGACTTTTATTCTCTGGACCTGAACTACCCACCTCATGACTTCATTTAAGAATAAAATTTTAAATTTAAGAATAAAAGTCCTAATTTAAGAACCCCGTATAACTGCTTGAAACGAGTTGCATGTTTAAACATTTTCTGATCTTGTTGATGTGTATGGTTGTAGAGCAGCAGTTGATTTTGGTTTAGAAGTTGAATGTTCTTTATAAAGTTGTCTAGATGATTAAACATTTTGCATTGGGCCTTTAAACAGGATGGAACATGGTGAACTGCTTCTAAAACCTATAGTTTGGATTTTTGTATGCATTGTATTATGAGCCAACAGTTAAAAAAAAAAATAACTCAAGTTATGTATGTATAACATATAAAATAATTCCCCTTCATCATAATCAGAAACTCTGTATTTTGTTTTACAGAAACATATTCAAATATAGCTACGAATCAGGAGTTGGCATTTTCTTAATTTATTAATAAAATAAATTATTATGAATTTATATTATTTATTAATTGGTATTACTAGATTCTGAAATACTGTTAAATAATAAAATGATTGTGAATAAGGTCAAAATAACACACATTTCCTTTTTGTTATCGTATAAAAACATACAGCTAAACAAGCCAGGAAAGTGCATAACAATAAAGAGATGATTTATTTAGTATTTTAGGTAAGAGACAAAGCATTGGGAAGTTTAAAAATGAAACATTTTTACATTTCTACAAATTATTTTCTCTGGTTATGAATAACTGCTGATTGGACCCATGAATAGTGATTAGAATAAAAGCCAAACAAAGAAGATGCTTATTTCCCATGAATGGGCATGAGAGTGTCACTCCTCGGGGACTCTGCACGCCCAGTAATGTAGCGGCGGAAGCGCGCATTCTATCGTCACTATTAGCTCACTTGTTGTAAATTGGACAAAGAAGAGATTTTACTTCTTCTGTGAAAAATCCAGCCATTTAAAAGCTTAACAGTCCTATTATGGGTGTACATTTATAAATATTTCCCAGAATGGGACTCTTTTGTGAATTGCGAAAACAATAACACAGCAATGGTACATTTAGTCGGATTCATTGATTTGGCTCGTTTCGTCGGCTGGTGCTTTTATTAAGTACAGCAATGATGGTTTATGGATTTGGACTAAAATGTAACTTTCTGTCGACTAAAACTATGACAGATAGAAATGCCTAAAATGTAACTAAAAGTAATAAGCATTTTCATCTAAAGACCACAACTGAGGCTAAACCTAAAGTAGCTGCCAAAATTACCACTGACCACCAGCCTGGAGATGTTCATTCCAGATACAACAAATCCCTGCAGCCTTCCCTACCCACAGCTAGCTCATCACGTGTTCAATCTCAGCGAGATTGGATGGTTAACGGCTAATTGGAGGATCGGCCTCAAGAACTGTGGATGCAGAGATGTCCAGTGTCCTAGCCGGAGGATCGGCTTTAAACACCTGCAAGAAGTAGCTGACCCAGCAGGTCACAAGTGTAAGGATTCAATGCTGATTGCAGAAGTTCCAAAAGATTTCCACATTGAACAGCAAAAGGCCGTGGGTCTGGTCCTCTAGGTGGAACAGCCGTGTTACACACTGAGGCCATATCCCTGGTTATTTCATCCACTGACAGTAGAGAGAACGGACCTAATTGCATACTGGGGTGTGACACGACAGGACTGCTTATAGGATGCATGACACTCACTGCTGTGAGGCCATCTTCAGCTTCTGTCAGGGTTCGAGCTACAGCCATACCGTCTATACCAGGGGTGGGCAGTCTTATCCGCAAAGGACCGGTGTGTATGCAGGTTTTTTGGATAACCCTAAGGTCAGCTGTTCAAACCCAGGTGTGAGAATTCTTCAGCCAATCAGTCCTCTAATTAGTGATCTAATTAGAGAGTTTGCAGCGAAAACATGCATACACACCGGCCCTTTGCAGATAAGATTGCCCACCCCTGATCTATACCTAACTGGCAAGGTTCAAGAAAACCATAGTAGCTATCCAGGAGCCTGAATTACCATAAAGTGGTACCAGTTAGGCCTTTCACAGGGTGGAGGAATTCGCTGAAGGAATTCCCAGCCAAGTATGACACCCATGAATCACATTCCACGCTGCAAAGTACGATTACCTACTCTTATCGTAACATGGACAGTTCCTATCGTGGCCGAACTTTGGCCAGTCCTTGTTTTCGTTAAAGAAAGAAATACCAGACATTGTATCTAACATCAAGTGAATGACTGTGCCTTCAACCTAGTACCGGAATTTTCAGACACTGCCAAATTAGTAACTGTAGTTATACTACGAGTAGATGATTTGCTGTACTCTGGTTCCTCAATATACTGGGTGAATTGTCTCTTGGGGCTGGTAAGGTAAAAGCTGATGAATGCCCTGGTGTATCAATTACAGCTAGCTTCCCTGATGATTATGCTGCAGAGCCCCTTGGTCATGGTGGAACCAGCCCTGGCCAAGTGGTGAGTCTGCTGGTGTCCACTGGCTCACTATTCTCTTTCTCCCAATTCTTTAAGGACGTATAGACGGTGAGCCGATCACCCCGTAAATCCGGCCGACGGCGCTGATTCAGTGGGTGCGGACCATTATAGGCCACATACTGAATGCGGGTTATAATTATATAGTGACTTTCAAGATAGTGCTTTAGAGAAGAAACAAGGAGCCACTTCAACCATCACCATTGTGTTGCCCCCTCCTGGATGATGTGATGGCAGCCATTCTGCACCAGTACCCTCACCACACAGTAGCTAAGGTGGTGAAGGGGCAGGAGAGAATCCACCAGTTAGATATAGGGGATGATTAGGAGGCCAGATTTGACAGGGGTAGAGTGGGCGATTTTTGACTTGTTTCATTCCATGAGACAGCACTAACTGACAGTGCCACAGGTCTATCCATGTCAGCAGAAGAAATAGGTGGTAACAGTTTAGCTGCTTGACAAGCACATGCAGCTTCAAATGCCTCTTGGAATGTCGTCACACCCTTCTTGTGACATTTAATCTGAAGTTCCTGATCCAGTCCAGCCAAAAATCACAGCACTCTCGCATACTCCGCTGCATTATGCTCGATGTCTAGGAAAGCTTCTCTCACGAGCCAACAAACGTCAGCAGCATACACTTCATTCCGCAATCTCTGTCTGGAAAGTCTGAAAAGATGCGATTACATCTTTCTGAGCAAAAGCCTCCGGCGAGCTTTTCTTTGATGCAACGAAAGAGGTGTGTGTCACACAGCAAATTGTCCCAAACGATAAAGACTTCAGGTAGCAGCCTGGTGGGTAACGCAGCAGCTAAAACTGCATCTAGTTCCACACCAGTGTCGTTATAACGAGCTTCTCGAATCACTTTGTACCGTATAGCCCACAGCTGAAATGACTCACTGCCGACGTTTCCAAATAACGCAAGTAAAGGAATGTCTCTTAGCACCCTCTGGCTACGTGGTGCGGACCGTAGCTTAAACGTGGGAGTATGGAAACTAATTTCCCTGTCAGCTAAGAAAACGAAATGACCAAGACTACAGGATGCTTTACTGGACTCTTGCAGCACAGGTATAGACATAACTTATTTTTGGCTTCATGATAATACTTCTGTTTACAGGGATGATACCTTTGGTCAACTGGTTGATGTAAGATTTTCAATCCGAGACAAGTCTGCGCACAAATGCACATGCATTTGCATATATGTGACAGTTTTATTGCTGTGTAAATAGTCTGTAGGGCTTTCAAACTGCCACACACTTTTGGTGTAGCTAATTTTAGGTTTGCAATGAAATAATACAGATTTGCAGTAAGAGTCAGAATGCATGACAGCTGGAAACCCTGTGTTTGCAATAAAGAAAATGTCTGTACTGAATAGTCCTGCATTTACATTTCATTTTGACCACACTGTTCTAATAAAAGTGCCTCCCCGTGAAAATCTCCGGCCTGCCTGTCTGTTGGTCTGGCACTGGAACTGTAATAAGCCGACGATGAATTATTGATTGGGACATAAAACTAGGGTGTATGTGGTGTCAGCAGTGTGTTCTAAAATAAATGCACCTATATGGATTTTCAATTAAAGACACAGGGAAAAGGCTATTAGTTAAGTTTAAGGGCACTTGTCACCATAGCATTAAGTACAAGTCTGATAAGACTGACGTTTATTTATAGCCGTGACAACGTTTAAAGGAATAAACGATCCGTGCGATTATAGAGAAAAGCATGAAGTAATTTAGCGGCGCCGCCGTGCGGAAAATGCTGCTTTTCCTCTTCTTTAAGCGGATAATCAAATCTTCGGAAGCACGCGACGTTCTCGGTGTCGGGTGTGTGCGTGTACAATTGCCGCCACCCTGATTTTGTTTAAGAGAGCTGTCGTCTCACTCTGTCCCTAAGGACGTCCGTTCAGCGCCTCAGTCATTTATCTCGGGAAGGAAAAAAAGCTGATTTTTAGAGACGACACATCTATCATAGCGAATTGCACTCATAATAGAGGCACAAGATAACCCATTATGCTTTACGTCCTACCACTTCAAGTACTAATTCAACTGTAGTACTATTGTCCATTACTACACCATTACTACACCACTACTACAGTGATTAGTTGTACTATTGCTGTTACTAATAAAATGATATTGTCTCTCCATTCATGCAAGTTCTGCTGCCAAGACCAATAAAGGAGCTGAGCTGATGCAGAGTTAAATTTTAGGTGTTCAAGTTACTCATTTTCCACAGTTATAGAAAGTGGTCCACCTCATTGTGCCAAAGGACTCAGTAATGCTTAGAACAAATTGTCCTTTTTCTGAATGAAATCCACTTTGTTTTATTATAGTAATGCAACAGGTACTTCAGGCACTCATTGCTGCTGTTGCCGGCCATCGGCGAGGCAGAGACCAAGTTTGCAATCCTATTGCTATTTTTACGCTCAGCTGAGACACTTTGTGGCAGAACAGAGCTGTTATCTGATGCGCTGCGAGTGGGAAATTACATCTTGTCTGCATTTCCAATCTCGCTTTGCTAAAAAGAGATTAGATTCAAAGGACAAATGCTAGTTAATGACGATCAGAAGCTGATCGGGCTGTCCTTTCAATTTACGTCATTGTGATCTGGAGAACGTAACCTGGAATGATCTCCTCGCGCACAAGCAATGGAGCCTGTCGACGCTAATGCTCAAATTAATCCAGTTAGAATGTTAGAATTTGATAAACAGTCATGATTATTCTGGTTTATAGATATTATCCTGGTTGCTGATGCATGTTTTGAGAGCTTTTGGCATAGACATGAGGAGTTTAGTAGATTAGACAGGAAAGATGCCTTGCCATCTTAGCATTATCAAGTGATCTGTTTTTTCCCCCAACATATTCATTTTCATGCACTGATTTTCATGTAATCTTACTGACACAGCAGTTGAGGACAGGGTCATTGTAGGGGTGGTCTGGGGGGTAGATCACAAGGGCCCATTGGCGTTGTCCGATCACCCTGTGCTAGTATATAATTCCAATTCGCCTTTGCATGCTTTTTAATACCTAGAAGAGACCCCATGACCCCACAGGGAGAACATGCAGACTTCACACACATGGAGCTATGGCAGAGACACAAACCCTGGTCCCAGAAGTACGAGGGCAAAGTGCAGAGAACAAGAAGAAGAAGAGCAGAAAATGACAGGCACAGATTTCCTTCAGCTGATACTCGGAATCATGGATTCATAGCATAGTCTCCTACCTGAAGGTCCATCAAAGCTGCCTACCTGTGTAGGTGGAGACTGTGGGGACCTCCTGCAGGTGACATGCAGCTTTTCAGTCATCATGCAAACATCCTTCAACGCTGCAGAACTGACACTTTGTACTTTTGACTGAGATAGCTGAGGGAATATTTGTGTATACATGCAGTGTATATGTGTGTTTGTGTTTTTGTAATGATAACATTGTGGGACCGAATTTCCCTATGATGTAATAAGAACCTGTAACTTTCTACCTTGTGAGGACATTTTTCGGACCCCACAAAATAAACCTCAGTTTTATAAAAAAATCTGTGAATGCAATCAAAAAACTTAAAATAGCAAAAGTCTTGCATTTTGTTTGGTCACTTATGGTTAAGGTTAGTGCTGGGTGGGGGGGGGGTTAAGGGTTTCGTAGCTGGGACTAGAGTTGTACTCATAGAAACGAATGAGGAACCCCCATAAAGATATGAATTTGTGGACAGGCATGGACCTGGGGGATGGCGTGGAGTAGCAGCAGCAGCCGGGCGTGGGCCTCGGGGATGGTGCAGCTGGGCGTGGGCCTCTGGGATGGCACAGAGCAGCAGCCGGGCATGGGCCTCCGGGATGGCACAGAGCAGCAACCGGGCATGGGCCTCCGGGATGGCACAGAGCAGCAGCCGGGCATGGGCCTCCGGGATGGCACAGAGCAGCAACCGGGCATGGGCCTCCGGGAT
>JAODKN010000046.1:13954562-13968474 GCA_026774425.1 Petrocephalus zakoni
CGGGCATGGGCCTCCGGGATGGCACAGAGCAGCAACTGGGCATGGGCCTCCGGGATGGCACAGAGCAGCAACCGGGCGTGGGCCTCGGGGATGGCGCAGAGCAGCAGCCGGGCGTGGGCCTCGGGGATGGCGCAGAGCAGCAGCCGGGCGTGGGCCTCGGGGATGGTGCAGAGCAGCAGCCGGGCGTGGGCCTCGGGGATGGTGCAGAGCAGCAGCCGCAGCCGGGAATGGGCCTCGGGGATGGCAGGGAGCAGCAGCCGGGAATGGGCCTCGGGGATGGCCCGGAGCACCAGCCTCTAAGAGGGCATATTGGGCGATGCAGATATGCTGGTCTCGCTCTGTGAGGAACTCAAAGCTGAGGCCACACAGCGTGAAGATGCATGTGAGCAGCAGTGGTGCTCCCCCTGCTACGCGTTTTGCTATTTTTGGTTGTAGGGGTCCAGAGCCTATTGGAGGCTAGAGGTGCAAGGCAGGGAATAACCCAGGATGGGATGATAATTAAGATTCAGAAATGGGTTATCATCTGGGATTTGGATATTGTAATATGTGTCTGCATAGAATTAGTGTTGTTGTGGTCTTAAAGGTGAGAAATTATTTGATTAAATGATTATCTAATGATAATGTCAATGTCTAAATGCCTTCCTGGCACATTATGTGCGTGTTGATAATAACTTATGTGTCTCAAAAAAATACTAGCCCCAGGCAAACTTGAACAAGCCTCTGATCTTTTCAATAACTAGAAATGCCCCTACAAGGGGCCCTTAATGACAGGGGCCCTAAAAAAATTGGAAGATAATAATATTGGTCTTTACTGGGGGCCCAAAATGTCTGTGTATGTGAATAGTACTTAAAGGCAGAGGATGACAGAGGAACCAAAACACCAGGAATGGTTATAGGCTGCCCAGAAAGTAGCATGTGTGTGTTTGTGCTGTGCCCCCTTCGGCTGCCATGTCTGGGGGCATCGTGCTGTCTGTATGTGAGATCCCCCTTCAGGGGAGTCCTCAGCCCTCTGCTGCCTGTGCTCTGCTATATCCATGGCACAGGGTCAGTCGATGTCTGCCCTGGGAACAGGAAACCTGGCCAGGTGGAGAGGAGAGCGACAGTATGGATGCATGTTTGATCGCACCAGTGGCCTTATTTATGGTGCTTGAGCAGCTGTCTTTGAGCCTGGAGTTACGGAGCCTTCCCAGCGTACCCCAGCAGCATTTCTCAGTATTTGTTTCTTTTTAAAAGATTCCCTGACAAACAATTGCTTTTAACTTTGAAAATGTGACTATGTATTAATGGCAGTGTGCTGAGAGGAAGAATATGTCTATTTATCATTTGTAATTGAGACAAATCTGCTCATTTAAAGGGGGTTCAATACTGGCGTTGTAAATATTTTAAAATCAACCCGGTCAAATCTCAAAGTCGACCAACTGAGTCTTTACAGACAGAGGTGACATGTACCCATCTCTCCTGCCAGTAGTGCATAGATATTACCCTGGATTACTGTGAAAATCCTTGGTATGCTTTTTAAGCATTGGTAGCTGAGCTGACGGTGGACAAAAAGATCATGGTAGAACCAGCAGGAATGGCACACTCCGCCTGTCTGCACAGAAAACCCCGGCTTAAGACAGACTAACAGAACGAGAAAGGACGGAAGGCACTGGGTGGCTGGTCACTAATAGAGTGTCTGGCGGCCTGCCTGTGAGCAAGGAGCGGACGCATCGGCTCCGGAGTGACAGGGGCTGGGGGGCTCTGACGAGGTGCTACCAGGCATGCTGGGCACGTCAGCAGGGCTCGCGTCGCCCGCTCGGTGCCAAGTTCCCACCTTTTGGAGCCCTGGGGGTGAGTAGATAAGGCGCAGCTGTGTGCGAGCTGGACATCTTCCAGTGGCGCCCCCATGTGTTGTCGAGCAGCTAAGACAGATAGCAGAAGGTGTCACCTGACTGCGACGCCCATTCCAGCTGATGAAATGGGCTGATGCATTCTGATGAGTCATCTTTCACACACACACACACACACACACCATGTATTCCTATCTTTATGGGGACACTCCATTCATTCCTATAGGCATTAACCCTGATCCCAACTATGACACCCTTAACCCCTACCCAGCCCTAACCTTAACCATAAGTAACCAAACAAAATGTGAGACTTTTCGGCATTTTTAGTTTTTTGATTGCAGACACAGATTTTTGTGAAATTGAGGTTATCCTTATGGGGACCAAAAAAATGTCCCCACAAGGTAGAAAATAACTGGTTTTTATCACACTGTGGGGACATTGGGTCCCCACAATGTAATATAAATATGTCCACACACACACACACACACACACACACACACACGCACGTGTGCAGACTCGCATGCCTATCCAGATTTGTATAAAATTGAGGTTATCCAAATGGGTATATATATTTAAATATAAATACTTTTTCCCCCAGTAATTAGAAGAGGAATTCAGATTTTTTACCTGAATTTGCAATTACCAGCCAAGCAAAGCACACACCTCTTAAGGCCAGCAGGTTATTCTTAGCCTTTCTTAGCCATACCATCCTGGCTTTTGGTATACCGCGCAATTTCCAAATATTAATTAACTATTCAGAAGAGGCCTGGATTCTTGCCAATATTATTGTTTTTTTCCCTACTGTGTCTATGTATATATGTGTGTATATATATATAAACTCTTATCCTCTACAGCACTTTAGAACACAGCTACAGGTAGATTTCTTGTTATGGTCTCCAGGTCTTTATCTAAGTGTAACAGGATACAGCTCACTTCACGAAAGAAACGGCAGCATTTACTGGGATTTGTTGCCTTGGTAACTGTTACCTTAGAAACACATTTTTGTTTATGATAATAACCGTAAAGAGTAATGTAATTCTCCGGCCCAGATGCCACTGTTTTATGGTCGGCGCTTTCTGAAGGAGTCCGCTGATTGAATAAAATTTTATTAAAATGCTGCCAGAATGCAGGAAATATGATCGGCCACCGGAATTCGTAGCCTTACGTCCCATTTTAGATGCTAAAGGGCATTTCTTGAAGCTCATTAACCCATCGTAAAATGCTATATTTCCCTCTCTTCCATACGTGCCAGCAGAGTGTAGCAGAGAACATCACCATTGCGATCCAATCCCCGTACATCTTTAAAGCTAGAGGGATCCTTATATAACCTCCACATATATATTATTTCTCATTGAAATGTTTCCCATCCTGCAGATGGCCGAGCTCTGGTTAGCCGCTACGGTGTTAATGGCTGTGGAAACTGTCTGATTAAACAGACACTGTCATCATTACCCTGCCTCTGTCCACATTAGGCTCATCTGTATGTTTGGATAAAATGCGTTATCAGACTCTGTGGTGACTATCAATGTGAGAAAAGTGCACTACTGCCAGAAAAAAATGTACATGCGAGTGTTAAAGAGCCCCAGCTGTTGAGTCAACATTACTAAACGTCAGCGTCCTCAGCGCGGTTGAAGCTCGCCAAATGAAACGCCAAGCTAGAGGTCTGCAGTGTGGTTTCTGTGGCTCTAAATGCTGTATGCTGTTTATAATGCTAGAGAAAGATGTAGCTATGCGCTACAATGCACTTTCAACATTTCCAGAAGCAGGTGTGTTCATAGCATGAAAAGCTTGGTGCGATGCAGCCACTTCAGTCCTAGCCGATTGTTTACGATTAAGCGTAACTGAGCTGATTTGGTCTCCAAATCATGCCTATTGTTCTCCTGTAGCCCTCATTTACATGTATTTATTTAGCAGACACTTTTCCCAAAAACATCATGCTATTGGGAGAGCAGGGAGAGACCGTCCCTGAAGCAACTTGGCTTTGCTTAAGGGCCCAGTGGTGGAATCAATCTGCTGACCATCGGATTTGAATGAGTAACCTTCTGATTATGGGCACAGCGGCCTAACCTGTTAAACCACGCATCGCAGTCTCGCTGTCACCATCTCCTCCCACTCCTGATGGCCCCGCACTTTATTCCTCATAAGAACTTTGCAGGAATGCTGACCCAAGGTGGGGCTCCAAGCCATCGCAGGTCCAGAAATTCATCCACCCCCCTTTTTTGCAACTTCAGTTAACTGTGAATTCTTATTCTTTATTTGAGTTAATATAACAAGACTTCAAAGACCAGGATAAACACTGAAATGTTGAGTCTGAGCTGGACGCACGCATTGAGAGATGCAGAATATCTGTATACTATTTCAGAAAACTCTGTGAAAAGCTGTGAGACCGCCTCGGAGCGGTTGCTTTGAGCTCGTGGTTCGCATGTTAACGGGGACTGACATACTTATGGCCAGACTTTGGAGTCGTCAGGCTTAAACCAAGCGGAGGGCCCTCCTGGTAGGCGCTCCGGCTATGATTCTATTTTGGACCTTGACGTGTCTTCATGCTTCTATCTCCGCATAGAATCGTGCCCAGCACCCCTGATGCTTCTCCTACTAAGGCCCCCGGCGGGGGCTGGCAAAATTGTCTAAATGTAGCTCCACTGATGGGAATGCATGTGCTCTGATTTGAGGCACTGTTATTAAGTGCGGCCGGCCTCTCAGGAGCAGCGGTGCCTCCGTGCCGTCCTGTGGGCAAAGAATCTGTCACATTTGGTTACGAATTGCTCTGGGCGAGCAGGACCACCCAAAAGCCCTTAGGCCATCAGGAGAGGGGCTTTTCTTTGCTGGCAAAATTCATTCTTTTTAGTTTTTATTTAGGTTCTTCTGAATAACATAGGATCGCATTAATTTTATTACTTTGTGACAGTGGCTCTTCCTTTGAATGCTTAGGCATTAACTGGATTAAGTGGAAGTTTAGATAGGTACAGCAGCAGCTGCCCAGCTGAGTGTGAAGCCCTTTGGGAAATGCGTAATTCTGTAGACCACTTATCTGCAGAGCTTCTCATCGCATTGCCTTCTCTCTGCTGGCTTAGCTACCACGTCGATGAGCCTGCTCACTGCCGCACCTCTCTGGTTTATACACCATTTCGGCTTTAATCAAAACAGTACAGGACAGATTAAATGCTGCATTCAGTGGTAAGTGGACAGTTGTTTGTAAATCGCACCTGAGCAAAACATTTTGCTGGTGGTCGAAAAATCAAATAAAACCCCAGTGCCTCTGGATCTTTAGTTCAGTGGTTTTTACTGTGAAAGTAAATGATTGATATAGAGAGGAAAATGACTGAATAATTCAATCACCATGATTGTTACAAGACCTAAGTGGTGCTCAATTATGGTTCAGAAGGAAATGTAATTTATTAAGTACATTAAAATACAAATAAATATTGACATACTGAGGGCAACGGCCTTCGTTGCCTTTAAAAAAAAATAGTTTCCCCATCTGACCTGTGTTTTTGCACAGTGTAGGAAAGGAAAAACAATGTCTGACATTAATTGCCTTTTAATTGTGGGTGAAGAAATCTTCATTATAAAAAACTAGACGCAAGTATTTCAGACATAGACGCAAGTATTTTAGTCTGTAGTTACTACGACGGGATTTCACTAGCATCTATACAGCTTAAGAGAATAGTTAAGTTTATTTTTTTAGATTGGTGTTAAAAATAGAAGCCTCTCATTTTGAATAAAAAGGCTGCTTTGTACAGAGTGAAATTCATTCTAAAATTAACTGTCGTACTTCAG
Source organism: Petrocephalus zakoni (assembly GCA_026774425.1). Lineage (NCBI taxonomy): Eukaryota > Metazoa > Chordata > Actinopteri > Osteoglossiformes > Mormyridae > Petrocephalus > Petrocephalus zakoni. Next base: position 13,960,172 of record JAODKN010000046.1, read on the forward strand.
TCACACAACTTAAAGACAAATTCTACATTTTTCTTCTGGAAATGTGACCTATTTGTTCTTTGTAGATCAGACTCACCCACTCATAACTTTGGACAAAAGCATATACTTAAATAAACAGACGTGTAAATTATGTAAAAATGAATGGAGGTTTGACCATGTCACACAATTTCTCTTGGAAGATTTTATTCTACCCTGAATGGAGGAGGATTGAACTTAATTTAAATGTTAATTTTCCTGTTCTTGCTATGACAATGTTTGACGTGACATAAGCCCTTTTCATAATTACCATCATTCAAGTAGCATTAATTCAATAAAATCTGGGCGCATATATTTATGGGATTTGTTGAGGCTCTAGCCGCTGAGGTTTGCCGTACAGGCAGGTAAGAAATATGGCAGGTCTCATATGTCCCATGTAGCTGCCACTTTCATTCTTATGTATGCATACGTATATAGTTGCGTATGCCTTACATGCTGACTCGGGAGCCAGCACTATTGCCTTTTGTCACAGTACCCAGGATTAGTGTTCGAATTCCACCTTGGCGTGTTCTTGCCATGTTGCGTGGCCTTCCTCCTGCTAATCTGGTTTCCTTCTACAGTCCGCAGTTACTGTCAATCTCAACTGGCATCTCACTTCGCACTTAGTACTAGGAACACCTCTCCACATGCTTAATCATGCTATTATCTCTTATTACATGCTAATTATCTCTTCAGCCAATCATGCGTCAGTAGTGCAATGCTCATGTAGATACAGGTCAGGAGCTTCAGTAAATCTTCATGTAAAACACCAGTATGAGGAGAACATTTCATCTCTGTAATTCTGACCATGGCATGATTATTGGTGCCGGGCAGGAGAGTCTAAATATTCCTGTTGTTTCCCTATGATTCTGACACGCAACAGTCTCTAGAGTTACTCGTAAAGGTCAGAAGAGGATGGTCTGACTGGTTTGTCGTGACAGAAAGGCCACGGTAACACGAATAACTCCTCCGTGGCAAGCAGGAGAACATGTTGGATTCCACACCAGTCAGCCAGAACCAGAAACCTGAAGCAGAAAGCTGAGGTTGGCCAAAATTGCGCAATTAAAGACTGGAAAGATCTAGCTTGGTCTGGTGAATCCCGATATCTGCTGAGGTACACAGATGGTAGGGTCAAATGTTGACGTTGACAGCATGACTACCTTGAGTCAGCAGTCCAGGCTGGTGGTGATGATAGTATAATGGTGTGGGGGATGTTCTCTCGGCACACTTTGGACCTGTTAATCTCAATCGACCATGAACGCCACAGCCTGTCGGAGTATTATTGGTGAGCATGTGCGTCTCTTAAGGGCTACTATTTACCCATCTTCTAATGGCTACTTCCAGCATGATAATGCACCAAGGCGCAAATAAAAGTCCCCTGAAATTGCGTGGTGCAGTCCTGTCGGCACTGACCAGAACCTCAGATTCTTCTGGAATCCATACTATGAAGAGTCAAGGCTGTTCTGAAAGCAAGCAGGCCCCTTTGGACAGATTATGGATGTACATAGGTTTATTTCTCAAGTTTTATTCATTATTTTTTTAGAATACGTGCCAGAGACATAGGAGATTTCAGTATTGTGAAGTTTGGTGAGCAACATGAAGTTTGTAATCAAAAATGCGTAAAACCACTTCCACTCTGAACCCTATATTACGCATAAAAAAAATTACAGGTACTTGGTAAATATCATTTTCATTCATTAAAAAAAAAACTTTTCTGTTGTACGTGAAATAGCAGGAGAGCCGCAGGCGTAAATGGCTCACAGAGCTGACGCACAAAGGGACCAGCAGTCCGTGGCACCACACGTCCTGCATGTCACCGGTGTGCAGGACTGAGTTATGCCCCAGAGATAAAGGATGTTCCTGCATAATCTGTTTCACAGGCTTATTATGAATGTTCTCACTCAAACTCCTGGAGGTGACAGATGCGAACCTTCTGTGATGTGTTACGGAATACCAATATCACAGGCTCTAGTTCTAAATTATGTATAATGAAGCTTACTTGCCAACAAGGTGGTCTCTAGTTAAGTGGCTTAGGCTGCCGTGCCCCGTAAGAATGTGGCCGGTTGAAATCCCAGGGTTGGCAAAGTGATTTCACCAATGGGCCTTCAATCCCCAGTTGCTTTGGGGACTGTGGTTTGGGCAAAAGCATCTGCTAATGTAATAGAATGAAAACTTGAGTTTCCCTCCAAATTCGCTCTGCGATCTGTTTTTCTCGTCTCCGCGTCTGGCTGCCGGTATTCTTTTTGCTGACGTTGCCACTTTTCCCGGGTCTGCGGTTCATTTTTCCCTGGACAGACTTGCTGACTGGGAGAGAGCTGGTGAGTAGGACCCAGCAATCAATGTGCATGTCTAATTAACACATTAATTAGCGGCAGAATGCACATTAGGCTAATCGAGCGAGTGCTGTGTGGTTCTGGGCGTTTAACAACACGGCCACTCGCACGGCTCACCGCGCCCCTCCACAAACAGGTTAACGCGTAAAAAACACCTCATCCGGCACCAGCTGCTGTGAATTGGCCATTTAATGGACTAATAAGCTGAAACCCATGCTCAGAGTTTCAAAGTCAAATTTATGGACTTCTCTGGAGTTGGTGAGCAGGATTTTTGCTTATATACAGCCCATGTTTTTTTCTTTGTTTGTTTTATACACAAAGTATATATTCATTTGCCATACTTAACACGCTTAAATTACATGTGATTGCAATTTATGTATGTTTAATAAATGAGAAATAAAACAGTTGCATGGGATTCTGATGTCAGTGCAATTCCTGGAATTAGCCTGCGATTCCCTGTAGAAATAAGGACACCAGGCTAGAGAATTAACTAACATCAACAGCCCTTCTGGGGACACTAAGGACACTGAAATTCTAGCTGAGTTTTGCTTCTTATAATAATCCCCATCAGAGACTCACTGTTAATTTCCTAACTGCTGCTCATTAATTGGCGCGTCACATAATAAGAATACTTAATGTAACCTACAAGAGATATACGGTACATGTGATAGAGTCAGGAAGAGAAACCGCTTCAACAGATGAAAAGCTTGGGCTGAAACGTATAATGAATTACTCACCGCTGATGTGCCCATTGGCCCAGCGGCGAGGTGGTAGCACTAACGAATGGGGGATGGAGCCCTTTGGGTAAAGGTAAACCGACCAATGAGAAGAGAACCAGCAAGGCTGATCTACGAATGGAATACACTGCATCTTGATGAGCGGATTCTGTACAGACAGGTAGGATCGTGGAAAAAGCTTGTCCTTCCCAGTAAACTGTGCTGAAACACCTACATGGTGGCAAATTTATCCAGCTGGCAAGAAAGAGTTCTGTTCAGAACCGTGCCATTCATCAGTATCCACATGAGAAGCAGCCTAACATCCCCGACACAGTGCCCATGGGCTCAATTACAAATGGTGCCCCATTCAAACCAGTCTCCGGCGATTTCCTCCACCTTGACCCAAGTAAAGGAGCCTATAAGCACATCTTAATGTCGGTCGACCACTTTATTTGTTTCACACAAGCCTGTCCAGCTAAGAACCAGTTGGATGAAACAGCAGCGGAGAGGATATTCTCTGATTTTACGCCCAGTGGAGACCTACAGATGCTCCACCCCCTCCACGAAGAGAAAATGGAACGGCCATCGACCCAACACTGCCAATACGTACAATTGTACAAGACAGGAAGTAACGGGTTCCTCACCAGTCATTCTCTTCCATGGAAGAGCCTCCGCTCACGTTTACCTATTGACTTGCTGTTTGGCCTCAAACCAGCACAAGGGACACTGTCCCGACAAAAGTGCGCACAGCAGTGGGCATCTCGGATGCAGGAGGCGTGCCATATTGCGTCTGAACATAGTGATAAGAGCTCAGTGAAAGGGACAAAGCATTATGATAAAGCTGTTAAAGGTAGTGCGCTTCAACCTGGAGACTTGTCAGGAACCGGTCAGGGAGAGGTGGCTGTGCATTCTGGGAAAAGAACATTCACCGTGTTGTCAAAAGTCTTGGAGATGGGCCGGCGTATAGAGTCCAGGCAGAAACCGGGGACAGGACCTTTCGTGTGCTGCATTGTAACCTCCTGCTTCTGGTCAATGCCTTGCCGTTTGAAGACGAGCGGACTTATGGTGTACGGAGGACACCACAAAGAAGGAAACGGCCAGGTCAGTAGCACGGATGCAGCCAGGCAAGGTTTTCTGGAACTGGCGACAGTGGATGAATTCTGATACTGCTCTCGGCCTCTACCTGTGTATGAGAGGAGCACCTTAGATATCTGGTACCTGAACCCGAGCCTCCCAGGGGCCTCAGAGTTGTGGTACCAAGTTGTGAGTTCCAGCCCCTGAGACAAATTGTAACAAGACCAAGCAGAGTGCAAGCGATAAAGGAATCCATAGCAATGGTCCCACCTGAGTCAGCACAAATGCCAACCCATGACGGCCCACCAGTCCCCGAGAAAGTCCGGGGTTAATCTGACCAGAATAGTACCAGGGCTGAAGAGGGCTCAGAAGAACCCCAGAAAGAGGCAGAGCTGAGTTCTGAATTGTCTGGTGCAGATGAGCTACCCGCAAGGCGGTCGACATGTATTGTTAAATCCAAAGAAATGTTCACCTACAGTATGAGCTCCTGGGACAGGCCTCATGTCAGGCCCGAGGGCAGGTGTGATTGGGCAGTCCGATCCAGCATTTCCCGAAGCGTGCTTCTCCTTCAGACCAACAGTGTGGCCTTGTTAAACATGGGCAGACCCAAGCCCTGACTAATACCCCCTGACTGTGGAGTTGACCATATTCACCCCATATACTACACCAATTTCTTTCTGAGACATCTCTTAAATTAAGGGGGGTGGGGGTTAGGGGCTATGGGTTCCCCTAATTCGAAGTTCCATTAAAAAGCCACATTTTTTAAATTAAATACTCTCTATTTTAATTACAGCTCCCAGGCAGTAGATGGCGCTGCAGTGAGGTAAGTCAGTGCAGGAGACCCCAGGATAGTGACACCTAGTCATACCTTTAACCCTGGGCATGGGTGACAGAATGATGGTTACCGAGGCTCTTTGCTCTTTGTTTTATGTGGATTTCATGAATATAGATCAGTTCCTCATTTTTACACAGTAATACACTAATGCTGGTACCCGCAGTGTCGCCAGCTCTCATGCGAGAAATCTTGTGACATGTCTATATTACTCTATTATAAACTTAAAAATTAGCTACCTCGAAAGCGTTTGGGCCATTTGTAAACCCCGCGAACTATTTACCAGGTAATAAAACATGTAAAAGCGTGTTTATGTGTGTGCAGACTTGTCTCGAAAATCTCACTCCAGCCAGCTGACCAAAGTTGACAGCCCTGTACCTGTACTGTATTTTACCATTTCCAGGTTAATGGGTCAAAAGTAGTTGAGCTAGTCCTGTGCACCCATGTGCGCTGGTGGAGCGTAACTCATATGTTTGAACTCAGCTGGTTAGAACATATTTGTCGGTTGCATTGAACTGTTATATGATTTCCTTATACATCATAAGTATGTGTTTTGCATTCTTATATAGTTATAATGCTACATTCCGGTGACTGTCAAGAAAGAAGCAGTCACTTTGACGTTACTCAGTACTACATGTACCCTTTGTCTCCCTGAATTCAATTCAATTCAGTTTATTTTTATATAGCGCCCTTCACAACAGGGTTGTCCCAGGGCACTTTACATGGGCGTAGAATGCATTGATATACATTGATAAAATACACAGAATTAAAGAAGACAGAACAGAAAGAAAAGACAGAAAAAAAAATTAATGTCTGGTATGATTTTACATTTATCTTTAAATCAGTTTCTGTTTCAGTTTCGATCTCCATACAGTACTGGTTCACAGATTCAGGGGGGCCACTCTGCCTGTGTGTCCTTTGCTGTCTGTCTCTAATCCTTAGGTCTGGAGCCGGTGACATTGACATCCGTGGACCTAAAAAGGACGCCCTTTTCTCTCTTATTTCCTAGCTTCCTATAGAAGTGCTCTGTAACTTTTAATAAGCCCTTTTGCACCTAACAACGCCAGCAACAGATATTTAATTTCTTGCTTTCAGGTTCTCCTAAAATTCACCACCCGCCGCTCGTGCCAGCATGTAGTGTATTTTCAGATGGGCACTGCAATCTCACGAAGCATCATTTTTGTCTTTTGATGATTTTTTTTTAACAAGTGGTGCTTTTCTAGTTTAAAAACATCACTGCGGGCTTTTATATCAGCAACTGTTTTGATAAAACCGTCCCAGTGGCCGTGTGTGCGTTACCATGGCAACACCAAAGAAGTGTTAGTCTACCGTTTGCATCTGTGGGGGGGGGGGGCACATTTGTGTTATCTCCACTATGAGTTTACCTGTGAAACTTTTATAAAGTGATTAATTCCGCTTTGAAGAATTTGGTTGTGCTTGAGGACCGTCTTCATAAGCAGTCTCCTGACCTGGCACTGTACAGAATGTATAATTCGCCATGCCACCCCGACCTCATCCGTGCAGGAAAAAACAATGTGATTTTCACCATTACTTTTAAAAAGAAATTGTCTTCATTTTCTGTCATGAAGCACAATTCTTTATTATTTTATTCATTCTTTTTGTTTTAGGCTTTCCAGTGTTGACTCTCGGCATTGTCTCAACCAGCTTCCAGATGTAGCCACCTGGAACGCTTCTCCAGCAGTCCTGAAGGAGTTTCCACATGTACTCAGCACAACTGACCCTTTACTCTTACTCTTCGACATGCCTCATGCCAAACCAGCTGGGTAGGGTTTAGGTCAGGGGATTGTGGGGGTCAGGCCATCTGACACAGCTGTCCATCACCAGACAGTACAGCTCTTACATAACCTCCAGGTGTGCTTTGGGTCATTATCTTGTTGAAAAGCAAATAATATTCAGTCTGCATGTCTAGACTTTTGACGGATACTGTATACTGTATATATACTGTAGGAACCTGGGCCCCAAAGACCATAACTCCAAAACTGCACTAGAAAACTGTAAAGTATAAATGGGAATATAATGTGACAGGAGAGCCCTGGCTCACGCTGAATTTTAAATGAACGTGTTTCTTGCCATGAATGCAGGTTATCGGGTGTACAGTACTTACGCGAAGCTCCTAGGCAGAGTCTTTGACTTTTTTTCACGCCAAGATGTTTCACTGCTTCCTTGTGTGCCTCCCACAGGCAAGACAGAGCACAGTAGGGTGGGAAGGTCATTCACAAGACAACAGTTCTCTCTGAGCCAGTGGAAGCCAGGGACTTGGCTGCCGAACTTAGATGAGAAATTTTCCAAACAGAACATATTGTGCAGACCCTGTCCAAATTGGGCGTTTTGTTACCATGCCGGTTAGTTGGACTGAGTGCTGATATGATGCATTGCCCTTTAGCTCGTCTGTCTGCATCTTAGATGCTAATTGTGGAGATCAAGGGCTTTGGTGGAAGAGGAGAGCGGGAGACAAGGGGCAGAAGGGCGACTTCTCAGGCTAAATAAGAGGAATGCAAGCTAATGCCTTTCAGGCAGAAACGCTGAAATTATAATAAAGTGTTTTCATCTTCCGCTGAACTTTGCATACCTCTGCAGTGCATGCAGAACAGCGTGATATGAATTCAAATCATTCATCCCCTGAATTTGTTTAAATGTTTTTGTACCATGTAGTCAGTGAGCGCTTAGCCGCACTTCTGATGCACAAACATTTTTAATAGATCTTTGTCGCTTTGCACTGTTTATCTGCAACTAACAGCGATGCTGACAGGACGGAGGACCAGCAAAGACAGAGGAGGGACACCAGTGATTACAGCAGTGTGCCATCAGTCATCTTCTATACTGCGTGTACTGTGCAGGGTGGCGGGGGTCCAGACGTCCCCCGCAAATAACTGGTGCGGGGAATATCCAACCCATCACAGGGCATTTGCACCATTCGCACACGCATTCACACCTATGGACAATTCACCATACTGTGTTTTTGGTGACCATGCTAACCACAGCACCATGCTGCGTGCCATTTTATAATATGGAAACAGATTATGGAGGGTGGGTTCCTGTGACTGTCAGTCTGGACCCCCAGAACATGGGGATATGGTATGTAGTAAGACTTTAAAACTGGAGCAGCGGAAGAGAAGAATTACAGTGTACATGTGCAGATGGTAGAAAAGATGTATTTATTTGGGGGGGTCATTCCTCTTCAGGGTTTGCAAAGACCGGGAAAGGATGGGGTCCACAACTGTCCCTTCACACTGCAACATAATGCAATGCAATGCAATTTTATTTATATAGCGCATTATCACAACATTACATTGTCTCAATGCGCTTTACATT
>JAODKN010000046.1:13987652-13998034 GCA_026774425.1 Petrocephalus zakoni
GGATCTCACACAAGGATCTCACACAGGGATCTCACACAGGGATCTCACACAAGGATCTCACACAGGGATCTCACACAAGGATCTCACACAAGGATCTCACACAGGGATCTCACACAGGGATCTCACACAGGGATCTCACACAAGGATCTCACACAGGCATCTCACACAAGGATCTCACACAGGGATCTCACACAGGGATCTCACACAAGGATCTCACACAAGGATCTCACACAAGTTAGCATTGGACCGAGGGCGACACAAGTCATTGTTAGAAGCAGACATCAGAAATGCTAGTCGCCATCACAACATCTTGGTTCGTATTTGTGAGGTGCAAGATGTAAGAAAAGAGCATAAAGTCTTGCCACGAGAGACCCTAACAATGGGTTAGTGAAGACAAAGGGTAGAGCAGGGGGAGTAGTGCTGGATGGCTTTGTAGATGTGTCCCTGAAAGAGACCCCAAATAGCTGGAAGATTGTGAAGGATGGTGAAGGATGGTGTAGGTTGTGCGGGACTCAGCTTACCAGGCGTGGATGGTCTGCATTTTCCACCATTGCAGAACCACGCAAGAAAAACATTTTACATGGGTACGGGATCACGAGATGACGACCGCAGAGGATGTGTTCTTACATTAACAGCTAGGCGAAGCTAGCATTGAGGGCATGAGCTTAACTCGAGCCCACATCGGGAGCCTGTGAAGAGAGAGCGAGAGGTGAGGCGTGAGAGCATTTCCTCTGCCTGGACTGATTACTATACGCTACGACTGCATTGTGAGCCTGCGGTGGTCGCACAACACATGCCGCCAATCCTGCCAATAAAACATTGCTGTAATCTTGTGATAACATGAAATGTTCTTGGACAAGGGGATGAGCTGCATCTCCTTAAAGATTAGATCTGATCTTCCTGTTGTTACGCAACGTAAATCTACAGTACAAGGCCAGCAGGTAGCTGCAATGTGGACAAACAATACAGAGCTGAGATATGATACATTATATCTGTAGCCTGCTCTCATCAGCCCTAACCCCCCCCCCCACCCGTCGATACAGAGAACAATATTTCATTTTCCAAAATGCTTTGTTCCCTTGCCTGTGATTTTATGTAAGGTTACAGTGCAGAAATGCTTTTTTTTACAGCACCCTGGTACTGAAAGGATAAGCCTGAGCACAGCTTGGTATGCAGTTGGTGAGCACAGATCTCTTTGGAATAATGGCAGAGATCAACTAAGAATAAAAACAAGGCGTTTGTTCTGTTCCAGAGCGCTCCCATGACACAGCAAAGGCACCGACTTATCCGAGAGCCATCTTCTTATAGCCATCAATGGGAACTGCAACGTCTATCACAAGTGTAAACTGAGCTTGCCCACTCTTAAGGGTAATCGTGCCATGTGGATAAACTTTTAAAGGGGTCTGCTTCACTGCACATTCGCCTGTTTTCCGTGCTGCTTTCACAGTAAAGCATCATGTTGAGCCTGGAGCTTATCTCAAGAAGCATGCGTGGAGAAGCAAGGGAAGAGACACCTTGGATAGGATGCTGATCCATCATGCCGTCAACCCTGCGAATAAGACATACGACGACACACTGTGAGCAATTTGGTGAAGCTAAATCACCAAACGACTCAAATTGAGGGAGCAGACGCAAGCTCACACATAAACGCCGAGTTTGGGTCAGACATTGAGCCCACCAACCTTGCTGGTGTGAGGCTAAAGTGCTACGTAGTGAGTGTACCGCACTTGATTTGCAGAGATGTGCTCTCTTCTGCACTGACCAGCACTGTTCCTGTCACCGTGGCTATAAAGATTGCTGGAGTAAGGGCTGCGTATTGCGTACAGATATATGACAACTTGTTATCAGGAGAGTATGAGTACTGCTTGTACAGTAGCTCCAGCCTGAAGCATCATATATGGCGGCTGGGTGACAATTTGAGGCCTTTATCGCCAACAGACGATATAAATCTTTGAAGAATACCTCACAGATACTTTATGTACTTTTGCAGCATAGCAATAAATAGCAAGCGGACTGTTCCACATATCGAGACTCTGGATGGGGTGGAATGGGTTGTAATCTATATAGAGGCCAGCATACAACTGGGCAGGACATAAAGGAAGCTAACGCTTACAGGAGATAGACTGTCATCCCCCTACACAGTCCACGTTTTTGCTCCAACCCGGCTCCCCGGAGGACCAGGTTGGGAAACACTGTCCCAGTTTAAAGATTTCATTGGTTAACACAGCTGGTTCTCTTACAAAAGTAAGTATAGTATCTTGCACGAGGTTAAATGAGAGGGTCATGCTTTGCAATTGAATCTGGGATCCATTCACTCTAAGTCCCCAGGTTTTCACCTTGTAAGTCATTTAAAATTTGGATTCATTTGGTTTTGATATAGTATCTAAATCATTTAGTTACGCTAAAGAGGCACGAAGCATACAATCTATTCATACGACTAGATATGGAGCGCAGTAATTCCGGTTAATTTTCCTTCTGACTATAACCTATAACCTTTAAATCATAGATCTGGTTCCTTAATTACTCCGCTGTGCTGGGCTGCTTACTGTCATTTTTTCCGGTCCAATGTGGAAACACAGGAAGACAGCGGAAGACGCACACGTGAGACTCACAGCGGTGCTGCCATGGCCGTGGAGGGTCTGATCCAAGTAAACAAGCCGATTAAGTGGATTGGCTTCGGGCGGCGAGTTCTGGAAGTGAGATTGCGGTGCAGCAGCCACGATCACTTACATGGCGGGAGTTGTAGCTCCTGGTGCTAGCTGTGCGGCTAGGCTGCACCTTTCCAGTTTCATTTCAGCCTTCCATCCGTCAACGAGGAGCACTGCTGTGGGCTATCCATGCAATCATGTCTCCTCCTCCCAGCCATTCACTTGCGATATTTAACAGTCTGCAAGTTAAGAATATCAAATTTCATCAGCTGTGTGGCCAGCATTATGTAGTCAGTTCGTGCTACTGTTGATTTTTTTTCGTGGATAGCTCCATAAATTATTTCGTACTTTAGTAGGGAGGTCACAGTATTCAACCTGCTTTTTTGTCACTCTCGTGATGTATAGTGTGTGTGAGGATGCACTTGTCAACTGTTTTAGGCAGCTGAACGGTACACCGGTTTGTTTCCTAATCAGGGATCCCATCTGTGACTGTAATGTTGTCATAACAGATTTATTTATTTATTTTTCAGCTGGGTAGCAGGCTGACAGGTACGGACTTACAGAATGTCCATTTTTAAATGAAAATGTGCCACAGCAAGTATGTTTTCCGTGCTCCCTTGTTGTTGGACACCCCCGTGAGATCGTCGCGTAGGTACGGCCCGGCAGGTGTCACATGAACACCTGAGGTAACTGATTGGATTTGCATGTGTTTGTCAGCATGAGATAACAACGGGCCCCCTGAGCCACCCCAGCGTCATGTGCATTTTCATCACTCTCACCCCTGCAATATCCACTGCTCCTGAATGAGCATTATCATTCCGTCGTGAATAAATGTTACCAACCTGTGAGCTACTTGCTATTCAAGTTTTATTCAAAGCATAGTAGCTGCATAATGCTCATTATAATCAAAGGCAAAATCCAATTAAATCCAGAAATGAGTTTACATAAATCCAGAAATGAGTTTATATAATGCTTGGATTGTAGTAAGTGGTGAAATGATTGCTTTTATGGTTGGTATCCTGGTGTGTGGATCTCAGTGGGTGGATTGTATTCTGTAACCAGTCATTGGAAAATGAAGGGAAATACGCTATACATTTTATGTATATATTACAGTACATTTTAGGTGCATGCTATGTGATGGACTGTCCAGGTCCTGACCAGGATATACTGTTTGAAGATGTAATAAAATGCTTCAGAGAAAGTAAATTTTGCTCTACTAGCAATTATTTTAAAATGGGGAAATCATTCACTGTTAAACCACGTTATAAAAAATCACATAAATGTGTTTTTGTCAATGGCCTTTCTGTAAGGAATTTTCTTTACTTAACAAAAAAAACACCGACTAACATGAACAGACTTTTTGTAATCTGTGTTTTGTTATATACTTACAATGGGATGGGGGGGTTCATCACTTCCTTTACTCAGTTTATTAGCATCGTGAAAAGCATGAGTAGGACAGAGAGCCTAAAAAGAAGCCTCTGAGTGTCTGATTGGCTGCTGTTTGTGACCAAACAGAGGAGATCGCAACGCAACAGATGTCCACCCATTGCATTCTGGGAAATATTGCACGGGAAGAAGCTTCATATGGTGTTTATGTGTGTCCAAGCGTCTCTCTCATTTAAGCACACACACACACACACACAGTCACCATATGAGGTGTCACTCATTGATTTTGCAAGTCTCATACAAAACTAATTAATCTGCACCATACAGAGCTGTAATGACTGAACTGAGAAATCTGCTGCGTTTTATGCATGATTAGAGCCAATCAACCTTTTTATGTCTGGTAAAGTTATACATTTCATATTCATAGCATATTCAGGACACTATCAAGTTTTTTTTTCTCAGTTAATGAATTAAAAAATCCTGCCTTGGTAATGACACCGCAAATGGAGATGGAGGTGATGTTTATTAGTCTAGCTACTAATTTGTCCGGTATGTTTGAAAGGCAGGTTGTTCCTTTCCTTCACCAAAGCACATCTTAATGCTGCTTCCCTTTGTTGGTGTTCACCTTCATGTTTTGAGAAATGGATAAAAAGACCTTTTAATTTGACTATCCTTTGGTTGCGGGCCCCCGATTAAGATCCGCCGTGACCGCCCTGTGGCCATGTTTTTCAGCTCTATCAACAACTCACAGCCTCATTACCGAATGAGACTGCAGGAATTTGTTTAATTAGGGGAATAATTACTTTAATCAAGTGTTTAGATGTTGGTGTGGAATGAAAACATGCACACACTGTAACCCTTTAGGATCAGAATAAAGCTAGTCCAATAGATATTTTATTGTCTTCTTTTTCATAAAGATTGCTGATAATTTTTTACTGTGTCCATGGAAGAACATAATTTTTTTTGCCTATATTATAACCAATATATTTTGCTTGCATTACTGTAATGACTAACATTAACCACCAGGGGGCGTACCTAGATATTCTGGACCCCCAGACAAAACGTCACTGCTGGCACTATTTCCCAATTGTACATATAATAGTATGTATTCCAGGGCCATTTTGAATGACCACTCCATATATGGGTTGCCTTTGTTGAGTAAACAACATTGTTTCTCACTGAATAAACCTGGATAAGAAACATAGCTTAGTGCTTCTCTATATATGTCAGTAAGATTATGATGAGCTTCTCTTAAGTGGAGCTCTTGAGCAGAAACACCTCTTGGTATGATGAAATTTGAAAATGATATATTATTTGCCATTTGCAATACTTCTTTTGACATATCCCATCCTTTTCTCCTTTGAGACACACAGGCACATAGCTGAGAGCAAAGCCTGGGGTTCGAGCATAAGCTCCAGCTACTTATGCAGCGCCCCAGGAACATTTCTGGACCTGGCTCATGGGCCCAATGGACATATGACTTCTCCCCAAGCATGGGATTCAAACTGATGACCTTCCTCCCACAGTCACAGAGGCCTAACCTGCTGATCCACAATTCTGTGTGTGTGGGTGGGATTCCAGGATCAGTACCGTCCCTGGTTTAAGAACCTTTAAGAGTGCGTATCTCATTGGGGAGGATCACGGATGGTCCTTCTGAAACATGACGACTGTAACTGGGCCAGTGGTCATAGCCCAGGCCTAGTCAAAGCCCACGGCACAGAGGATTTTCTTTGTTTGGTTCTCCATTTGCTTTTGTGGAGAGATACAGACTTTCCCACTTAATCTTATACACCTGCATTTGACTTGAAATTATTCAAATTAATGAGAATGGATTCTAATAATTATCTGCCCCTCACAATCACACAGCACTGCTGCTCCAGGAATGGGACTAAATGAATCACAAGGCCCCATGTAACAAATCACAAACGGATGATTAAATTACAACTATTGATACCTATTGTTTCAGTGTTATTAATCTCTCCAGGGATCTCTATCTCTGATTCAAACTACAGGCATGGAAACACAGAAACAGAGAAGGTATCCAAATTCCACAAGAGGTAACAGACAACAAAAGACTACTTTTAATAAGCAGCTTCCCCTTTCCAGGTGCTTTCCTACATCACTATCCAGGTTCCAGGAGTATTGTTCAGAAATTCACTCCTGGAAATCTGTAGAGTGATTTTGCTGTGTGTTGCTCTGTAATGCCGCTGTTGGCATCACCCCACTGCAGGCTGAAGGTGCACAAAAGCCCATGTTCTGCACTCAGAGCAATTATACCTCTAACGGCTTTTGTTGAATGATTTAGTGACCCTTCCATATCTTTCTCCTCAGCAGAGTAAAATCAGGGATTATATATTATAATGGAAGGTTTTCTGTAATGTTAGCATGCCTGGGGGGGCTGGGCAGCCAGTTGAGCTTGGACCCCAGAGGATTTTTTTTTCTCTCCTCCCTTTGGAAATTTTGTTTTCTTTCTTTCTTTCTTTTTCTTTCTTTCTTCTTCTTTCCTTCTTTCTTTCTTTGTCTCTTTCTTTCTTTTTCTTTCTTTCTTCTTCTTTCCTTCTTTCTTTCTTTTTCTTTCCTTCTTTCTTTTTCTTTCCTTCTTTCTTCTTCTTTCTTTCCTTCTTTCTTTGTCTCTTTCCTTCTTTTTCTTTCTTTCTTCTTCTTTCCTTCTTTCTTTCTTTTTCTTTCCTTCTTTCTTTCTTTCTTTCTTTCTTTCTTTCTTCACCTCCCACCTACACCAGGTCTGGATTTCTTCAGCTAATGGTCACCTGACATCCCCCCCCCCCCCCTTAGCATTTCTCCACGAGGAAGTGCACTTGGCCGCTTTACATACAAACTCATTAAGAAAGCTCTGTGTCTCCCTTGTGCTGTAGTGGCCCAGCTGGGTAAGGAGCACGCCTGATTCTCCGCTCGCTTTATTTCCAGACTCCACTTCTTATTTAATGAGTCTCTGTGATTTGTGGCTATATTGTCTGATTTAGAGCTGTATATCTTTCGGTGGGAACGATTCCTTCAATGAGCAATTTGCCTCATAAATAAGGCAGTCAATTAAATGTTTTCTCTCGGCCCTCCAACGCGGCGCCTGACCAAGCAGTCGGGAAGAGTCATATTCCTATAATAACATCGCAATAACATTACGTCCTCGTTTGCCCTAATCGTTCCTCCAGCTTTGGGGCGAAATCGCAGAGTTTCATTTCAGTTGATGAAAATGATCCATCCAGGAGGAGCCGGCACAGCCTGCAGAATTTAATTCTAAACAGCTAAACGAGACTAAGCAAGAGGGGGGAAGGGGGGGGTGGCAAGTAGGAGGAGTGACAGTATTTGTGTATTTTCATTTAACTGCGACATGCGCAAGTCGCTTTGCCATATGCACTGCAATGCAATTCAAACAACGACACATTCAGTTATTTTTTGTTCTGTACAAACAGTACAATACATAGCCATCGCTGCATGCCAAGCAGAGGGCGCACTGAAAATCTGGGCAATTTTGTCAGTCCCTGTTTCCCACTTCGCCGCTGCCAGCGCACTCCGACCGCATCATGCCGGCAAGTCGCACCGCAGGAAAAAGAGGCGTGGTGATTAAGCACACTCATTTCCAGCCAGAAGTGTTGCGGTGGGGCATGGGATATAGCCCTCGAAAACTACATATGCATAATGTGTTTCTACAATAAAATACCAGGCAGTGAAGTTACTACAGATAAAGCAATAGAATAATAGAAAAAAACATGCCTCTATTTGTAGTATGCATGCCAGTAATAGCTGTAATAATAATAATAATAATGATAATAATAATAATAATAATTAACATAATAAATAATAACCCTTCCCATTTTCTGTGCCACGCCTCACCTCTATACCATGCATTCCTGCAGCGGATCAAAGGGCTAATGTGCAAAAGATGTCTCCGGATGTCCTTTCAGTGAGCCATGGGTGAGTGCCTTTTTTAGCACTGCAATTGGGAGATGGAAGATAAAAACGAGCAATGAGGCATTGAAGGAAGCTTGTCTCTGACGCCTCTTTAGGGCTCTACACCAATCCCCTATTCCCCTCTTTAATTTAGTACTCAGGTCCTGGGCATGGGAGGTGCCGGCGGGTGCCCGTTCCATAGGCTGTCCGGCAGATTGACTCCTCACTCCACATCACTGACAATGTGTTTTGAAAGCCCCCCAGCAGCCCAGCAGAGCAGAATTTTTACTGGGTTACAATTATCGTTCTTTGTCAAAGTTATATAGGCGGTGTGAGGGCCGCGCAGAGACATGGTTTACGGGGACCCGGTCTCACAGGATTAGGAAGGGTCAAAGTCTGAATTAGGGGGTGGAATTATAAAAACAAACCACCTTCATTTCCATTATAAATTGTTAAACGCTGCTCAGCTCATGATACATTTTTTTGTGCCACAATGCAGTTTTTTTGGATAATGCTGCTGATGACGTGACATTAAATATACAGTCTAAAAATACAGCTGATTGGTCAATATCAAATCACAGTACTCAGTAAGTAACCAATGTCATTTGCCTCATTGCAGAAACACATTTTTGTTTTTAAAAACATATATAATTCAAGGTTGTTTGTAGGTAATTCTTTCGTGATTGCTCATGACAGCATTCCACAGACCGGGGGTAGTCCAAAACATGGGCGCTGAAGTTTTTGAAGGTGGTCGCTGTCCAGGGTGCTGAGAACTGCAGCAGTCTGACGATCATTCAGAGCAACAATGAACCATGTCATGACACAACATTAACATTTCTGCTGCAGTGATTCTCCTCTTAAGTGTTTTGTGACGTTAACAGAGAAAGCAAGACATAAAAATGTATTTACATGCAAAGAAACATCATTTTCATCTGAGTAATAATATAGTAAATAGTAATTTTTTGTCTTGTTATATATAGCTAGACTCCAATTTGTTGTTCTGTGTCTGACTAGATCGATAAATGTAGTAATCTCTGATGGGAGTAGGGGACAGGGTACAGCTTATTCAAGGGGCCGGGGTAGTGATTGAGTATCTAACTAGACTGAGGGATTGCCGCCATACATCCAGCCCCCCACGCCCTGATCTAATTTACTATGTATGGCTTGGAAACATAGAAACGGAGAAGGTATCCAAATTTCACAAGAGGAAACAGATGGCAAAGACTACTTTTAATAAAAAGTAGTCTGAAACATGCATGCACACACTGATACAGCCAATTGAGTGCCTTCACTAGGACTTGCTTAACCTGCTTTTATGTCATGGGAATTAACCCCACATATTAAGTGGCCTGTATTCAGTTGCCGTGAGACACCACACTTCAAACCCTCTGCTCAGGCAATCCCAGGACTTTCCACTTGATTTAACTTTGTGGCAGTGTAAAGACAGCGCTTATTATCAATCAAACACTGAGTTTTTATAGGTGCCTCAAAGCATTAGAAAAAGGCAAGGTCTGTGATTTACTTCGATCCTCTGGAAGGAATCGTCCATCACTGCTGCTTTGCATATTGCTTTGGCTCAAAGCAGAGCAATATGCATTACCCAGAGCAGTCATGGATAAGTCCCATCAAGAAGCCAGCAAACAGTCATAGCTGATACTCTGCCTGCCCTATCTGGTGAGTTCCTTGGCAGTGCTTACTGATATGGGTCACACGTCATCACTGCTTGTTCTAGCAGAATAGTTTCTCACAATTTGTTTCTTAGCTTCCTCTTTTGAAATGTAGAGATTGATTTAGTACAGGTGGATCTGGACTTTTCTCATTATTGTGGGTTAGTTAGCTGTACTAACTCTGAGTAATATATCTGTATTTTTTCTGGAATAACAATTTTCATCATTGTCAAGAGATCATGGATTTATATTTAAATATGCAAAGGTATAGTAGGTTAGACATTCTTGATGTCATTTCTTGTACAATACATATATTTTACACTTAATACGACTTCCTTCAGAAAAAAGAATAATACTGTAAAAAAGAAATGAATCTTATAACCATTGTTGCTATGAATCTATGTATTTGTAATTGGCTCACTCTTTAGAGTGGAAAATAAGTTTTTCTTCAGACTAATAAATCTGGCTTTGACAGTGGAATCAGTTGGATCATTTACAGGTATAATGATGACAATGCTTTTTCCTACTTCTAATACACCGTCAGCTGGAAGAGTTATGATTAATTCGTATCATTAATGCATAAATTAATACCCAAACCAATAGTATCTGTGATTTTCTGTACGACTAATTAGCAACATATGAACAGATTAACACCAAGGAAGCCAATCAAGTAGAATCTGCAATATGTTTGCCCTGAAGTCATTTGGGGTACAGCTACTGATGATCCTTTGGGGTACAGCTACTGATGGTCATTTGGGGTACAGTTACTGATGGT
>JAODKN010000046.1:13998134-14008616 GCA_026774425.1 Petrocephalus zakoni
TTTGGGGTACAGTTACTGATGGTCCTTTGGGGTACAGCTACTGATGGTCATTTGGGGTACAGCTACTGATGGTCATTTTGGGTACAGCTACTGATGGTCATTTGGGGTACAGTTACTGATGGTCCTTTGGGGTACAGCTACTGATGGTCATTTTGGGTACAGCCACTGATGGTCCTTTGGGGTACAGTTACTGATGGTCCTTTGGGGTACAGCTACTGATGATCCTTTGGGGTACAGCTACTGATGATCCTTTGGGGTACAGCTACTGATGGTCATTTGGGGTACAGCTACTGATGATCCTTTGGGGTACAGCTACTGATGGTCATTTGGGGTACAGTTACTGATGGTCCTTTGGGGTACAGCTACTGATGGTCATTTGGGGTACAGCCACTGATGGTCCTTTGGGGTACAGCCACTGATGGTCATTTGAGGTATAGCCACTGATGGTCAGCATGGCTCATATATACATTTATATGGTGAAAAAGACATATAGGTATAAGAAGAACTGGTTAGGGTTCTAGCCACCTTTTCTCCACAAGCTTTATGCAGTTTGCGTGAAAGCATTCTATTGAAGAATGTGTATTTAAGCTCCTAAAAACAGCTCCAGTGTGACGTATTGCAGCATATTAGATCTAAGAATACGTAAAAGAGTTTTGTCAGGGCAAAAAAAAAAATGTAGCAACGAGCTTGTTAATTTTAGTAGCAGATGAATATCTTGAAGTGCATGACCGCAAACTGCGGTGGCCTGAAATGCCCACCCGACCAGAGCGATATACCGATATACCGTCTCCCTCACACTCCGCCCCTCCGGACATCGTCTTTTGCTGCAGATTTTCTCAGTGTTACCTGAAACTCTTAAAAAGGTGCTTGATGCTTCCCACAGACAGTTGCAAAACCTTCCGGCTCACATACAGTGGTAGTGGGTGTTTATAATTCTGTGCGATAGCCCTCCCTCCCCCCCCATTAGGGAATTAAACAGCCCCACAGCACCCGCACCATCACCCCAGTACCAGTTTGTCATTCACACTCAGGTTATGGATCTCACCAGAGAGCTGACACTTTGCCACAACCGCATTCCTCCACTTTGGGTTGGTGTCACCAGGGAGCTGAACTCTAACCCCGGAATTTTCCTTACGGATGATACTTTATCTCTTTCTAATTTCATGAGTTACTCCCCACCAGGTGGTGGAGCAACAGGAGTGAAACAGAGGGAGATGGAGAGGGGGAGAGACTACTCCGGAATAGCTAACAAATCCATTATTCATAGACACGGAGGACACCGGCATTCCTAAGGGATTATGGTATGGACTGATGATTAGGATGATGTATATCAGTGCTGTATAAATCTCAAATGGCTTCTGCTTGTATTGATAGTACGAAAGGTTTCTGTTGGTAAGTTGTTGGGGAACATAAGAGCCCATGTAGACTGTAGAGAAATTAACACTCGCCACAAAAGGCATCATTAAATTGTCTGATCAATTGATTGACTGGAGCAGCAGTCCCAGCGCTGGAAGCAAATTATTTCCTGATTAACTAAGCCTAGCTGTCCCTAATAAACGCTAATTGGACTTTTTAAGAAGGAGCTGTGTAGCGGGAAGGCGAAGAGACTGAGGAAGTATTTCTGTGGCAGAAAATGTAGGGGGGGGGTGCTAGGACGGGGGGGGTAGGGTGTTTCTTATCTTTCATTTGCCTTTAACCTTGATTTTTTTCTCTTGTGAGACATTCATGGTTCATTACATGTCAGCCTTAGCACCAAATGCTTTACTGTAGTGTACATGCACTGTGTCCCCCCCACGAGAGGTCACACGAATCACATCTGAGACCAACTAATGACATGGTCTGCCCGGCCCTGGGAACTGCAAAGATTTCCACAGAAAATACGTTCTTTTTGGGTGGCCGCGATATCCCTCACGGAAAATGACTTTTCTTTAGGGCCATAAGATGTGCCAGATTATGTAAATTACCACCTTACCAGCTGTACAGATGTGTGACTGATGCTTGGGGGAGGGGGGCACACTGGGTTAGGGGGGCAGTGACATTCAATTAACTATAAGCCAAGGGGGAACAGTGGCAGGGTCTCAGCTGTGATGTCCTTCCTTCTGTCAATCATGAGATTTACGGCTGGCGCAGACGAGACGCACCCCCCTGCGTGCCACATGGTGACAGATGGGCGGGTTTAACTAAATCGCCTTGGGCACAGTGTTCCTACTTGACACCACTCTGCTGCATTCATTGGCTTCACACAGGTAGGTGCTTATGTGCACATGCAGATGAGATGAGTAGGCAGGTGGGAACATGTGTACTAATATGTTTCGGTGCTGCTGTGACACTCCCTCTAAGTCGCAGGGACTGAGGACGTGGAGGACACACAAAGGCTGGCCGCTCGAAACAAGGGCTCCCTAAATGTCTGCATACAAAGTTTTAAAAATAACACCATCTTCATATATTTAATACGTTCAAATATCCAAATATAATCGGTAATTTGTGGCCGTGGCAGTGACCCAGAATTCAAGGCACAAGGAAAAATTGATTTTTGTAAGAGCTTAAGAGAATCTGGCGCACCACCCAAAAGAAGAGACCTTAAATCATGCCTCAGAATATTAAATTAAAAACAAAACAAAACAAAAAAACTCAACTGGTAGTGCTGCCTTACTTCTCCACATATACCTGATAGATGTGCATGTTTATTATTTCTCATGGTTTTTTTTTGGTCTCAGATCTGCCCCTCCCTCAACGTTTTTCCGTTATCCCAAGTGACAGTTTTTATAGGAGCAGGATGAAAAGGCTGGCTAAGACATCTTTACATACATTTAGTTTTTTTGTGACAGCAGGTGTTGTGATTTAGGGGGCTGGGCTCCAGCACAGAGAGGAGCTTTAATTGTTTCTGTGGGGTAAAAATTGTGAAAATGGCTAGTGGATAAAGGCGGAAGGCGATGGAGAAAGCGACACTCCACTGCTCTTCTCCGGAGCGCTACCTGACCCCTCTCCTGCCCCCAGCCCTCAGACTCCACAATCAGTCTTAGTCACAAACTCGTTTACCTGACTATAAACTGTCTGCACTGTGCATTTGTTTGCATAGCCTGATTTTGCTAATTGCTAATTTTTCTTCTAAGTTGTATCTATATTTATCATATCTATCTATATACAAGTTTCTTTTTTCTACCCTGGGACATATGTGCTTGTGGGAACCGTCCATGGAGCCTTTAGAAGGTGCCAAAGCTGGCTGTATTCTACAGCGGCCCGTTGTCATGGAGCCCCTTCAGCCTCTGGAAGGCCCTCTTATTGGACAAGACAAATGCCAGCCACTCGTCTCAGCATGGGAATGAATCACCACATTAGATTTGGATCCCCATCTCCCCAGGAGGTTCTCTCACAGTCCGCAGCGCGTGTCGGTGAGGCTTGTGTTACTGAGATGGGCTTTCTCAGCGGGATCGTGCTAAGATTCGCCCCACCTGCAAACTGCCGAGAGCAGAGAATGAAATGCAATGTGTCAGAAATCTGCCAGGCTGACACGGTGCGGGAGTGAATCCCCACCAAGCAAAGTCAAATTTTGCTTAATTTGACTCAAAGATCTTTACAATTTTGACGTTGTGCATCAGTTCTGTTTTGATTCCTGCCCTGAAATGCATTGCCTATGACAAATTCTGGTCATAGGCAATAAAGATTCATCTGTATGTTTGTTTGTTTTCCTCAAAGATTCACTGGTCCATTTCCTTTGCCTGGAGTTCAGAATGTGTGTGGTTTCAGGGAGACAGTGTCTGAAATCGAATGCTACTTTGTGCACGGATTGCTGAGTCCTCCACTGATCTTTATGACTGGCTACCTCAAGAACATTATGAGACCCATTACTCCATTAACTGAGGTTATCGACTAGATGGGAAACATAGTTTGGCTTCTGTGGCCAAGCATTAGCTGCAAATCAAATAAATGGCCAAACAGTTAGTTCCTGTTAAAAGATGACATTGTCTATCCCAACATACCTTGGATATTGAGTTTTTATTAACCAAATAATTGGGAACTTTGGGCCTTAGATCTACGGTACACTTGATACCTTTAATGCATGTTTACAGAGACCTGAGTCCAGTCTGGGTGATTCTGGGTGAAGTCCCAATCAGGACTGCAACACACATCAGAACCAAAATCGCTTATTGATTGTTAGTCATCTTAGATATGAGGAACTTCCGGTGTCATGCAAAGCAATCGAGGAAAATCAAGATAAAATGATGAACAGAAATAAAATCATGTGCGTAGTGCAGATAATGTGCGTAGAGCAGATAATGTGTGTAGTGCAGATAATGTGCGTAGAGCAGATAATGTGCGTAGTGTAGTGTAGCAGCAGGTAGGCTAGATGGGCTGGCTGGGTATGGCAGTGGTAATATGGTCATCAATAATACCGCCCCCCCATCACCTAATACCGCCCCCCCATCACCTAATACCACCCCCCCCCATCTTAGCTTTGTTTGCTCTGCTCACCCCATTTGCACAAGTGACTCTCCCCAGCAGACTGGGACAAAGTTAATCTGTCCATTTTAACAGAATAATTCCCCGGCCTAAGTGGCTGTTTTATAGTTTAAGGCTTCTGTCGTGGATTTTGTGAATATCGCCTGTCATAGATATTTCCCGTACGGAACAAAGACTCTTAAGCTGAAAAGAGATGGATAATTATTTTAGAAAGTGGCACAACCCTGCAGAGAATGGATTTTGATTTAGTGACGATATGTCCATCTTGGAAGTGGCCTGCCCTCCATGCCTCACCAGAGTCAAGATGGCTGTCTTTTGCTCATGAGGGATAATTGTGATCAAAATCATTTTAGTTATCATCAAGGTCATTTAGATTCATTAATGTCAGCCTTGCACTCAAAAGTTTGAAGTGAGGTGATACAAACCGGCTATAAGAAAGATCAGTGTCAGAGAATTTAAGCTGCTTCAACTCCATATTGCTGAGACTCTGGTATTGAATACCCATTTATGTTATATGTGTTTGATTTAATAAATGTCCTGTTAAATTATATGCTGACTATACCCAGTGTGGGTTTATAATTGCTTTAACCTAAATTCACTTCCCTCAAAGAAATAATTATAAGTTATGCTGAAACTTAGGTAGAAAGAATATTTAGGTCTTTTATTGTTGTGTATTTTCCAGAGTTCTTGGTACAGTGAGATACTGACTGGTCTGGAGGCTATTCGTTTGACCTCAGGGGGGGATCTTTTGAATTAATCGGATTGCCACTTGCATTGAACACTGCGTTACTATTTCAATCAGGATCCATAATTATTTAGTTAACATAGTTTTACTCACTTAAGAATGCACTATTGATAGGCAATTTTGCACTGACAATGGCTGTAAGAAAACATGGGGATGTGATGTAATCAAGAATGCCATGCTGATATCTGCTCTGAATTTGTGCCTCCTAAACACCAATTTTTCATTGGCCTCAAAACATCCATCACATAAGCAATAAAGCAAACAAATCTCTCCTGCCCATGGTAGGCTATTCATTCAAAATCAATTTGCCTCTTATTAAATTTTAAGAAGAACTTATTTAACATATAATAGTGAAGAGTGGGGTGTGGCCATTAAAAGGAGAGAAAGTCATGTGACTGCAGTTGTTCCTGTTTATTTGTTAACTCATGTCACCTGATTAAAAACATAAATGTATCATACATGTACATGTCCCCATTAATCCAACAAACCCTGATGTCCATCTTTCACACTTACTATAAAAATCCTACAAAATTGACGTAACTTATTTTATTTTTATACTGTAAATAAACAGAACTCAACCGTAAGATGTATTGCTAGTTACTGTTAAACACCATAATTTATAAAAACACAATAAAATCAGCTATGTTTCTGCAGTTGGTATTAGTTAGTGTAAATAAAATCCTACTTTAAAGCAACTGCAGAAATATCATTGGAATTATAAATAAGGCTTCAGTAAAAACTGCAGCGTTAACTTATGTTAATACAAACAGCTATATATG
The DNA here is from genome assembly GCA_026774425.1 of Petrocephalus zakoni. Classification (NCBI taxonomy): domain Eukaryota; kingdom Metazoa; phylum Chordata; class Actinopteri; order Osteoglossiformes; family Mormyridae; genus Petrocephalus; species Petrocephalus zakoni. Next base: position 14,004,120 of record JAODKN010000046.1, read on the forward strand.
ATGCTTTCAGTAAAACTACAGCCACTACAATCCTTCTTTTGGTTTAAAACAGATACTGTTATCTATCTATTATACTGTTAAAGCTTATTATTAAAAATAATTCCTTCATCCATGCATAATAATCTAACCATACCAAAACCATAGACCTCAGACAAATTAGTTCGTAGTTTTGCTTAAAAAAAAATAAGGTTGTGATGTCCAATTACTAAATAAATAATTACTAAATAAAAATAACAAACCATAAAAAAACCATAGCATAAAGCTAAAGCTTCTTATTTAATTTTGGATATGCATGCCTGACAGGATTGTAACACGAAAACTTTTAAAACTAGCAGTGATTTTCTCTAACTTCTTTGAAATTAGACAAAAAAGCAGAGGCCAATATCGTGATTGTAAGAGATTGATTTTCTACAAAGGAGGTCATTGACTGTACCTGCTAGGAAATGTCATGTGGAGATGTGTGGATTCATTCTGGATGTTTTCCTTTTCTCCCTTTATTCTTGGGTTATTGAACCTTCCTGGTATTCTAGGTTGAAGTTATTTTATATTTTGGGAAGTGGTGCCATCCTATGGGGGAGCATGTATTTCCTAGGTGGCTCATGGCCCCTCAATTGTAAAACACTGGTTAGTGAAAAGAGCAAAACATTAGCAACTAACAGTTACAGATGGTTGAAATCAAATGATGGTCCTTCCGTCAGCTTCCAGGAGTGGGGATTCTGTTCGCTCTTTAAAGTGAGCCGTCAAGAGCTGCAGGGTGGTACCCTGCATACCGTTCCTCTGGTATGCAAGGTATGCAGCTAGTCATGCCTTGGCTTCTCTTGAAAGAATTTTAAAATCCTCTTCCTTTCACTTCAAAGCCTTCCAAGCATCTTGGGAACAAGGCACTGCAAGTGAGAGGAGATGCCCTTCAGGAGGAACTGGAGTCGTCCTGAGGTTGGACAGCGATGGAGGTGAAGGTGTTCATCTCATGAAAATCTCCCTGGTCGACTTCAGACAGTCCCTCAACAGAACAAAGCTCCACCATCCAATTTTGTTTTTCCTGTAAGGAATCTTCATTTACGCGGGACTGTATATACAAAGTAATAAAAATGTGAGGATCTGAGAGCAGGTGTCACTGCTGTGGCAACTGAGATTAAATCCCTATCTAATAGGTCCAGGAGTGGCATGGCTGCTTTACATAGGATTTGAACATGTGACCTTCCAGGCATAGATTCCCTAACCTGCACACCACCCTAGTTGAACAAAACGTCAAAGTAAAATGACTTATCTACACTTCAGAACCGCATAAAAACGGTCAAACTGCACTAACCCAGTGTTTCTTCATTATGGACCGAAATGCGTTTCACCACCACTGTTCTGTAGCCCACAATTCTTTGCTTTATTGACGGACGTCTGCTTTGCATTTGCATTCTGAAGAGCCCCATCATGTGGGAATTTAATGCGGCAAACTTCTTAAAAATGTATGGGATATCAGGCATCTGAATTGAAAATTAAGAGCATTTCCGTGCAATTTCATGTGCCATGTGAAATCCAAAATTACACTGTTCTCATGGTAACAGGGCAGAAGAGCATGTCAGAGGTCTGGGCGGCACAGAAACGCAGGCCAGTGTCTGAAGGAAAATGATACTCTATTCTGTTTAGTTTGACTCATTTCTTCATCGGCAAAAAAAGAACCCACAAAAGAGAAATGGTGCATGGAATTCACGCTACAATAAGCTAAAACGTAAATAAGCCCGCTGTTATTGCTGTAACCTACGCACTCACTTAGCAAATGGAGAACAGGCAAACTAACTAACTTTATCGCTTGAACACACTGCACCAGACAGAATGGTTTAAATGCCTTTCTGACTGTGCAGCTATGTTAACATCCATCCGTACATTTTCCAAACCCCCTTGTCCTGTGCAGGATCGCAGGGGTCCCAGGAGCTACAGGCATAATGGCGGGCAGCACCCCAGGATGGGACACCAAACCATCTCAAGGCACACGGAGGATCACCGGGTCAGGCGACGCCTTATCATGCACCTGTGGCTGTCTCGCTAAAAGAGAGAGAGAAAAAAACAGAGAGCAGTGAGGCTGAAGCTGGCAGGGGATAAAAGCTCAGGGGTCAGTATTCGGAGGGGGGCAAACCGAGATTCAAAGGGGAAGACCCAAGGGGAGGTGATGGCTCTGGTCTCTGTCGTCGGCCAGCCCACCTCGTGACCCCTGTGCCTCCCTCCGCTTCAGCAGAGCCCAGTTAGCCGCCTTCGATCTCCCCCTGCCTGGATCCACACTCTGTGCCTCACAGCAGTAATTCACTCGCCTTCTCATAAGCGCTGCCCCTTCTTCGGTAAAGGTACAATAAAGACAACTTGATGACATGTATGCTCGTCACGCCAATGCTGTATGAGCACAGAGGCAATTAGCAGTGCCAGGCTTAGTCAGAGGGAGAATGCACCAACGCCTACCGCAGCTGGATGTGTATTTACATATTTATTAAAAGATTGGATCAGGATCAGAATCAGCAGATATAACTACTCAATGGATCGGATCAGGGTAGCACAAAAAGTGGATTGGGACATAGCTAGCCATTAACAATCTGAATGTTTTATTTCTTCATGTGGTTTATGATGCGGTTGATGTTTACGGCAAAAACATCTGTTTACTTACCCGGCCTCGCCTTCTTTATCATGGGCCTATAGCAGCTAGGTCAATCATATTATGATATGGGGGCTGATTTTCTTAGACACCCTAATTCTGGGCTGGTAAAGCAACCTAGAAAGGAATCAGATATGAGCTGATCTCATGAGGCAGTTGATGATCCATCTGCAGATACAGATCTTGATCGATCCTTTATTAAAAAACTGCTTTTTGCAATAATATTGCATATTATTAATGCGATATTACATCAGGTGTTCTATATGTTGTGTTTATGAATCAAATTAAGTTGCATTAAATAAGGCTGAAGGCAAAATGAAAAACGATTGGTTCAGAGAGATAACCAATCATATCTTGAGTCAGGTGTCAGACCAACCAATTAGATGTCTTGGTCCCACATCCTGCTGTTGTTTGGAGTCGCCTCCTGTTGCTGATTGGTTTGGTCTCTGAACCAATCATTTTTCGTTCTATACTCACAACATTTTTGTCTAAGTAAAACTGTGAACAATTTCATCATGCACCTCACAGTGACATGGCATTGAACGCCTTGGGCATAGGCAAACTATAGGATAAGATGGCCTTTAGCATGGCGGTTCCTTTAAAGATGAATGTTTGACTCTGTGGGTGGTCGAGCCACATCAGTGTGTTTGCATGTGTGGCAGGGTTACTCAAGTCCACTTATCTTCAGGCTGCACTGACCGAGAACAGGGCAGTTTTCCTGTTTTTCATTCACCGCCGACTGCATTCGGGTTCTAAGAAGTGACTCCCTGTAGCAGATCCTGTACTACTTCAGGTGGAAGCTTTGATTCACTGGAAAGGAAGTAAATTCAGCTAGGGAGAAGTGCTGGGCTGTGAGAGACTTTCTGAGGGGCAGGTGCCCAGCCAGGGCTGGAGGGGTCAAATTTGCCGAAGGTGAAAGGCCTGAAACAAAATTCAACCATGTTGTGGTTCGCTAAGTCAGTGATCAACAGTGATCAAAAATGAGGCACTCAGGAACGCAAAAGGGAGGTGCTTCTAATTATTTGGATGAAGGGGCCTGCATTCAGGGACCCTTGGCCCCCCAGGAGGCTGGATGGTAATTATCTATCCAAGATTAATAAGTAAGGAAGTGTATTTGTTTATATAGAAGCTCACAGACATAGTCATGATGCATAGACAGGTCACAAAGTGCTATGCATTACAAATGGAATAGAATAGTGAAAAAATTATAAAAGAAAAAAGCTGCATTACAACATATTCAGTATGATTATTACCCAAATGCTCGATTAAGGAGCTGTTTTTTTGTGATAGATTGACAACATAATAGAGTCCATAGCTCTCAGTGCCAGAGAAAGGAGATTCCAAAGCCTAGGGATAATGACCTCAAAAGCTCCATCACCCCAGGTCTTTAAACACGTGTGCGGACATCTGGGGTGCAGATCTGAGGGAATCTTATAAAACTGGTGCTTAACCATACCATGCCGCATATAATTTTCGCTAAGATCCCCGTCACGTTACCCACCTCTCTGTTCTCACTGATCAGGGTAAGACTTTTCCTCTGGTCACCTCTAGCACGTCCAGCGACTGAAAAGTGGTTTTATTTGGTCTGCATGTTGCTTTTACGTGTATGAAAGTTTTCATTATAGTTAGTGGTTATACATGAAAATAAATGGGGATTCGTACAGATCACAAGACTATAACAGTGCTTTACACACTCAGGCCAGCAAAGTCTCTGTCAGCAGAATGGAAAACACATAAAAACATTTTTTTTGGTCAGACTGTGCTTTTTACATTATGCTATGTGGCCATAAAGAACCCGTTAGACTCTCTCACTGTAAAACCTGGAAACAAGAATCTGCTAGTAGCATTTCAAAGACCACGTG
>JAODKN010000046.1:14008716-14027096 GCA_026774425.1 Petrocephalus zakoni
CATAAAGAACCCGTTAGACTCTCTCACTGTAAAACCTGGAAACAAGAATCTGCTAGTAGCATTTCAAAGACCACGTGCCATCTGCAGCTAGCTGGTAGAGATCTTATATTAACATGTCTATGCCATACATCAAGATGCATATATTTCTTCCTTATACCATATCTACTGTCATTTTGGGTTGCAGTGATTTAGGGATCAATGCACCTGTCCTTACTGAAGGTAGTAGATCTAAAATGTAAACAATATCGATCTTAAATCTCTCGATCTCTGCTCTGTCATCATCAGTTTTATCTAGTTTTACAATACAACGACTACGTTAAGATTTTGTATATCTTCGGTGAACTTCTGCAGTATGGATACTGTAATGGAATGAGCTATTGAAATAAATGTAACAGTAACCTTGGTTTTCTGCCAAAGTCCTAAACCATGCTGTTGAGGGAACTGCCTCTTCAGCATGGTTATGTCTGTGAGTGCCATCCCATCCAGGATTCCCCTGCGTTGTGGCCTGTGATTCTGTGCGATGGGCTCCAAGCTCACTGTGCCTCTGTACTTACTGCTATAAAGTATCTGAAGAACATTCAACATGCACGTTGTGAAGGTGGCAGCATCTTGAGGTGAACGTTTGCTTTATTCATCTCACTGTACTGCTATTGTACAGTACAGTCACTGTTTGGTCTCTGTTCTCCCTTTTGCCTCCAAAGGAAACAGGTCTGTTTATCTAATGTTGCGTCACATTGACTTTAGATGTACGCTGGAAACTCGGAGGGCTGCACAAGTAGATTAAATTCTGTAGAGATGGATCTTTTGAATGTCATTGATGTAATTTGGACTAGTACTGTAAATTACATTTGTTTAATGTTTGACATTTCGTTCCAGCAGAGAAACTCCTGTTTACTCTGTATTGCGTCATGCCCTGGTTAGAAATGCATAAAGAACTCTGAGGGCCGTGGCACTGACACTGGAATTCTGCAGAGAATGTTGTTGGCCTTCCTCACACGGATTTACAGGTTCAACCAGGCCGAACATGCCTAGGTATAAGGAGTGAGCTCTAGCACTATAGCACTAACCTCCTTGTGTGTGATCTGACCCACAGGTGAGGGACAATTTCAGTGGCAAAGTAGGGCCTGATCTTGAATCTATCACACCTCCAATGACTTATTTACTGATAGAGAAGAGACTTAGGTCACAGCGATGCTGTGCTCAACTCCCTCACTTCTCCTGACAGAGCTTAGATCTTCCTCATTCATCCCTCTGCTCATGTTTCTGTTTAGATCAGCAATTTTGGTCTTTATTGAATCAGACAAGCAGGGGTAGTGCTAGCGCCTTTGTTGCGGTTGTGGACCTTTAAAAATTGGGCCCGCAGTGCATTTGAGTAAGAAGAACACAGGGACTAATCTCCTTCTGATACGTCTTTCTGTTGGGTATATTTTTTTCAGCGTGTAGCTTCCCAGTTGGAAATCAGGATTTAATTATGTTCTGTGATTAATGACTTTGCAATTTTTTTTAATACAGCAAGGGGTGTTGTAAAAAGGGGGTAGTCAGAGTTCTACAACAGCTAATTGTCCCTTGGAGAATATAGAATAAAATCCCCCCCAGAACTAACTTCATAGAACTTGTGGAATGAAAGTGAAGCAGTAGGTGATAGCCAATCACCAGTGGTGAAGTTCGTGCTGTTTTATGCTCCTTTCTCAGGGTGGGGGCTTTGAACCTCACATCAGCCCCTGAAGGCCACCGTCTGGGGCAGGATATAATGACTCCCTGAGAGGTGAGAAGCAGCGAGCTCTACTTCCCTACCAGAGAGGAGAGTGTTTTTTTTTTTTAACACCACAATTTACCTTCATCTGGGTTTCTTAAGACAGGTGGTCCTGGGGGAGAAGATACCTGAGATACAGGGGGGGTGGGGGTAAGGGGGGAATACAATCTGCTCCGCTTCTGTCAGAAGACGGCAGGTATTTCTGGCAAGGTGAGGACAAGGAGTTCTCTCTCTGCGGAGTTCTGTCAAAGGGAGCAGTTTTGACATTTCGCAAGAGGTCCGTCTCCATGAAGCATCCCACTTGCTCCGAAAGCTGTTGGGATCTTTCTCCGCCACGCGCTGCAACATTCTGTTTATTAACTGTAAAAGAAGGCGTCTCCCTTCAAATTTCCCAAGCAAGCCCGGGGGGTGCTGTGTGTGAAGACCCAGTGTTCTTTATATTGTGAGGAGTCTTTCAGCAGGATAAGCTGTGTTACTCATAAAGCTTCCTCCAAGATAAAAAGAGAAAGATGACTGGATATCATTTCACGTCTGTCAGCATATATCAGCAGAAGTAACTTTGCAGTACTCTGTTTAAATGAGCTGGAACATCCAATGCTCAAGTTAATTAACCAACTATCCTAAATGCCAGAAGCAGGTGCTGGCAGGAGGCGGCTAGGCAAGTGGTGGGCCAGCGGTGGCCTAATGGTTAAGGAAGTGTGCTTGTGTTTGAAAGATTGCTGGTTCGAAACCCTGGCCAGCAGAGACCTACTGAGGTGCCTTGAGCATGGCACTGTCCCCAAGCACTGCTCCCTGGCCCACTGCTAAGTCATATATGTGTTAAATCTGGAGAGCACTTTTAGTTGTTGCGTGTCAACAATGACAATTAATTACTTTCACTTCAAATGCCTGGGTAGGTGCCAGCCCCAAGTAGTTGACAAGACCATGTGATATTTGGTGGTGGGGGGTGAAGTTTGTGTGCATATAGACAAAGGTGAACATTTCAGATACAAAAATCCTGGCCTGGATTCAAGCAACGAGTTGACTATAAAGAGTCACATTAATAGGATACTCAACCGGTTGTGGGTGTATATAAATTAGGAGGCTAGAGGCAGTCAGTAAAAGGAAGACAGTACGTGGGCTGTCAATAGGGCTGTCAGTCAGCTGTCTGAACTGGAGTTCCATACCATTAAGTTATTGGTTGGTCTCTAAAAAAAGAAAAAAAAAAAACAGAAAATGCGCTGCAAAAAGATGGTGAAAACTGGGTTGTTGTTTCAAATGTTCTGTTTATTGGAATAAAATTTAACCAACAGAAAAAAACACAATTTAAATATAGTTTCTTTGTACTTATCGTTTTCCCTCGAAAGGTTGCAATATTAAGCAACACTGACAAAGATGTACTGAAAATAGGAAGCAGTACAACGATGTGCTAGTAAACAGTCCTGTTTATCCTATGGCTCTCTTGTAATTTTTTCCCCCCTTCTCGGTCTAAATTGTTCTAGGTCTGATGGTCTAGTTAGCTGCCTTCTTTGCATTCCGGAACATTCAGCTTTAACTACAGCAGCACCCTACCTTACAGAGGTTAATCATATGATTGATATGGTCATCAGTAATGGTTCGATTGGGCTTACCTAACAGGCTTGACTCTGTATGTGGGGAAGCTGAAGGGGAGATGAGGTCAATCAGGATTCAAACACGACCTGAGCGACACCCACCGCCTGCTTATAACCATCATTCATTTTCTTTGGGTCTGGCCTCTCAAGGTGGTCCTAGTTGACCCAGTCACCCAACCCATAACCATCGGTCTAATCTGAAGCCTCTTCCCACACAGCATTTACCATCGGAGGAACCACCAAACTCATTAAACTGTTGTTTTTTTATAGTTTGTGGGTCAAATGGATAAAGCATGAAAATCATTAATGAATTATACAAATCAATTCTGGCCTACAAATGGAGGAAGAGGACCAGCTAAATGAAACCTTTTTATGAGATGATCTGTATATATGAATCACTTGTGTTTTGGTGACAGTTTTCAAAGGTAAGTGTAGAGAAAGTTGGTTAGAAAAGGGTAAATGCCTCTGGGACATTCTGGGACATGCTGCAGAATTCTCCATCCCACTCTGCTCTGAAACATCTCCTGTAATCAGCCACATTGGTGTCCTCCTGTATCCCACATGAGAACTAAAACTAAGGGGCTTTTCCCACCGCAGCAAGTACCGTACTTTCGGTACCTCAGTAAAGTACCAAAAGTTCAGTACTTCTTTTGTGTTGGTTTTCCACTGCTGTAAAAACCGGCGCTGAATAAAAGCACAGCGTGAGGCGGGGCATTTTGTACTGAATTCATACAATGGCTGTAATATGCAGCTGGACGATGTTGGAAATTAAATCTGACATCGCATGTTATGCACATGCAGTTCTTACATCACTAGTGACTAGTTACATTAAGATCAGACTTTTAATTACTTTCAGTTCTGTACAGACATTACGGACAGTGCAGGGGGTTAATGTTTCACTAAAGCATTTTTACTTTTGCACAGGGAAAAAGCTTAGCTAACTTTGCAATTTTAATGAGTATTCCTTGCATAGATTATATTTATATCCAATATATGTTTTTAAAATCACTCTAAAGTTTACCTCGCTGCTTTTGCTTGGGCGCTGCCTGCATTCTCCGAACATAAACATTCTCACCCTTGCTATTTAAATCACTCCTAGACAGGTTTGTGAGAAATTTGTGTTAACAAATTTTTTAATTTTATGTTAACTAACTTATAAATACCCTAATATTTATTACAACAAAATCACATCGCTATATCTGTTCTTCCAACCAGATCACAATAATTTATTTTTTTTTACTTCGTTTATTGCTGTTTTCCGAGTTAGTAACATTTTGTCAGACGGCGGTGGCAATATGTTTCAGAATCGGGCTATTTGCATAACTAATCGGCAGCGAAAGCGTTGCAAGTTATGCCCCAAAGTACCCAAGAAGTACCGTACCAAAGAAGTACCCCAACTGGTTTGGCACTTTTGGTACTTGAATTTTTGCTACTTGTACTCGACCGGAAGTCAATGGTAAAGCGAAAGTCCAGTACTTTGCCAAAAGTACCAAACTTCATGCGATGGAAAAGTGCCCTAAGCTTCCAGTCATGGAGCCATCAAAGCTAAGGTTACGATTTACCAGTCTAATAGTTGTAGAATTAAACGTCTATTTACCGCCACACAATACCTTTCTGTATTTGTATGCCTGATTCACTCTAGTACTAATGTATTATACATACATGTATATATTTACTCATGATATTTGGCATTTATTTGCATAATGAAAGCTGGATATAATAAAATAATAAAAAGGCAGACATAGATGTAAGTATTGGTAGATGTAAGTATTTACATGAAGCATCATGCTTCTTTGGTTGGTGTGCGGGTCATCGACATCCCCCCCGCCCCCCCTATTCCGGTACGACGTTCTCTCTGTGCATCTATCTGTGGTTCCGTCACTAGCCACAGAGCCGTGCCCTTTCATTTCAAAGTCTCAGTGTTAATTGGTATTTAAATATAGCTACTGACCATTGGAGAAAACAAAAACATATTCAAATAGAATCAATAGCAGCAACAGAGCGGCAGTTAAAACAAGCCGACCGGAACCCTCTGGGCGAGGAGTTAATTCTCTTTCTTAAGGCAGCATCTGTTTGAAAATTGACAAGCTGAACTCCAGGATGTATTATTTATCCTGCTCATTTCCTGTGTGGCCGCAGCGTTTGATGACAGATGTGGGTCTGAGATAGGGAGTTAGCAGTGGCCACCGTTTCAAAAGTGAGCTAAAAAAAAAAGAAGACATTCATATTTTGCACTGATGTAGAGGCCCATTGAGATAAGGCTATATGTAAGGCCATAACTAAGGCACGCCAACATTTATATAAATGCAAATGCAAGACGGCTGAATAGCAATGAACCTCTGGGGATATATGCTGATATCTGAGAGAATTAATGCTTTAGCTCAGTTGTGCTTGTCTGAGAACATCTGACCTTAACGTCAATCTTCTGCAACTTCCCTAGCTTTGATGGACTGCAGTTTAATAGAAATGAAGAGTGCTACTTTACTCAATCCAATGGAAAATTTGTCCTTTCGCCTATCCCATCTTGCTCTCCATGAGGCACACAGACGGGAGAGAGTGAGTCTTTCTTTTTTGGAGTCAGCACATAGTCAATAAGTGTCCGGCATCTCTGAGACAGTGAATGTTAAGAGCCAGGTTCAAGGACCTAAGAGTAGCATCATTCTGCTGGCCATGGGATTTGGACCTCACACCTTCTGCTCATGGCTATCCGGTTCCAGCCCACAGAACCACACAGCACATTTTTAAATCCTGCACCTGGTTTATTTAGAATTCCATAATGATATTAGTATTTGGCACATTGATTTCCCACTTACTTTCTGTTGATAGCACAAGATCCAGTCATGCGTCACGCATACAGCACCTGGGATTCCTCATAAATCAGATGCTGGGGGGGGGGTATATCTGGTGAGCCCCCTGCGTCCTGCTTCTCACAGCGGTCATTTTGGCCATCGCCTGGCTTGGTGTACCACCCAAACAGGGACACAGCGCCACCATCAGATTATCGTAATCTCTTGTTTATTTCTCCTTTAATGATGGAGACACCCCACTCAGTATTAATGTGCAATTCATCTAGCTGATACAGCCTCTGTTCCCCGTTGCCCAGATTGGCAGAACAAAGGCGAAAGTGGAATTTGGGAGGGAGGCTGCTGGTGATTAATTTATGTGTGTCTCCTGGTTTATTGAAGCCATCCTTCATTAGGGCAGCGTGCAGAGAGCGAGCGCAAGTCCCACATCTGGATACGAAGCCGCAATCGCATTATGGCGGATGAAAGCAAGATTGCGGCGGCGGCGGTACATTAGTCACGCTGCCGGCCGGCGTTTCCGCCAGAGCCGGGCCGGGGGAATTCTCCGTGCCGCCGGTGATTGCCTTCGCCGATGCGCGGCTTCGCGGTCACTCCTAGGAAGACGTTTCCTGAGGTCAGGCCCACGTGCACCTCAGCGTCTAGCTGTGCCAAACCTCTGCGCAGGACACTGATAAGCCAGCATCCATATTTAAAGTATTGATTTTAACGTGGCATTAAAAATGTATGTTTCTTTCCCCCTTTAATGATATAAATTTAAGCGGGCTAAAAATTCCATAACATAAGCAAATTTATCAAGAAACATCGCAACCTGCTGTGTATCTCTCACTCCAAATCCCCAGGAGTAACATTTATAAATGTGGAGTGCATCAAATATAAATGAAGTTAATATGGGCCCAGCGGGGAAGTGAATGCTGTGAGAGTAAACGCGTTGTGGAGGATGTGGGTGCCAGGAAAGGGTATTCCATAACAGGGAGATATAGTTTTAATCCAGAGTAATCTGTTTCTGATTATAATGTACAGGTTCATGGGAGGCATTAGACTGTAATATGAGGAGCTGGTTGAGGGCGATCTGGGGCGCTACCAAGTCCTCTTGTTGACAGGTGACAAGGTGGAAGCCAGTCCCCGTTAAACGGGCTAAGATTCACTTTTGCAACTCTACTTGTCCGAGCCAGTCGCTCCGCCCATAGCTCAGGGACCACGGCTTTCAATTCTCACTCCGTCTCTCTGCATTGCGCTGCGAAGCCTGTCAGCAGAAACCTCTTAAAACACCGCACCCCAGGGAGGGAAAAAGGAGGCGACAGGGAGGGATGAGGAAATGAGGGGTGGAATGCGAGCCGGCCAGGTCCCTTCTGCATCTGTCCAAAAGGGGGCGCTGAAGAGCTTAGCTGCGAAAAAAATCGCCATTGCTGCTCTCATTAAGGATGGTTCAACTATACCGTTCAGGACTGTAAGGAAAGTATATACACAATCTCACTCACATACACAGCCACATATATAAATTCACACGTGCACAAGCACATATACATACCTATACAGTCATACAATAGCCCTTAAGTTCCTCGAATGCTCTAGGGGCGCTGGATAAATGGACTGACTCCTATGTTCTCACTTGTACTGTGTACATGTATGTGTGACAAGAAGGGTTCCAATGTGCTCATGGAAATGGCAATTAACGTGTCATTTAATTGTTAGTCCTTCATTTCATGCGAGACACTCAAACAGCCATGAATGCGTCAGGTTCTGACATGCGTGCGGATGCATGTACGCAAACCCAGCATGGCATTGCACGTGGGCGTAATGCGTGGCGAGGGCACGCGCGACAGTGTCCGTCACCAGCGAAGGGTGTCGCCCACACGGCCTCGCCTGCAGCCTGGCGCTAATGCGTTCCGGAATCCGGTTCCGCCTGCCTGGCCCCGTCCTCGCGGCCTATCATCTCTCTACACTAAATTAGGCGCTTATGTGGTCCGATGGCCGCCGCCAGACGGGCCATATTTATAGTGACAACTAAATTACACCTCCCTGTCCCAGTGCCCCAACCACGTGTCAGGCACGACGGGCACACTGATCGTGACTGACGCGCCTGGGCTGGGGGCGGGTGTGGATGGGGGATTCGGTAGCGTGGGGCAGCGCGATTCGGGGGAATGCTCTCCACGTGCTTCCAGATTGCGAGGGTGGGCCTGGGTAGAGCAGCCTGTCTGCCAGACTGTCATTCACTGATGACGGTTTACAGAAGGAAGGGCTTCAGCACACGCACACACAATACCTGCAGTGAATTTCAGGGCTCTCGGCACGCGGCTCTCAGAGAGAGCCAGCTGGTTCACACGTCCGCCAAGCAGCACTGCTGCTCGACTACTGTTGGGTCAAATGTGAATCATTTACCACACTTCTATAAAATTACAAAGTATGCTGCTTCAGTTGAAGTCATGGTATTTTTGGTTTTGTCGTGTGACACAAACACTCTCTGTATGTGTGTGTGTGCAATAATATATGCAAGATATGCAATGTAAAAGTATTCCCTAACATTTTATTTCATGCACATTGAGCTTAGTTAGAATGTCTGTCATTTTCACAAAAGGTACTCAAGTACTTTTGTAAAAGCAATAAATGTGCAAAATAGTGTAAATTGCTTTGCTTAATAGCATTAGTAATTAGTAATTCCAATTGCGCTAATAATGCTAATAATAATAATAATAATAATAGGTTTTTTTCATGTTACAAAACATGCCGCTTCAGAATAATTAAGCCATTGATTCATCTAAGATTTGTAGTATGGATGAAATGAGAGTATCTGTTATGTATCTCTTTAAAGCTTGGGTTTTATCTTTTAAAAGATTTGAGTTGAGTTCGCTTGGAATTACTGCACTTGGATTTTAATGTTTAATTGCTCGACAACTGATAAGTGTCTGAGCCGGGGGAAGAGAGGAAAAGCAAAGGAAGATTTAATGGCATAACAGAGGGGACAAGACATGGGAGAGGCCTGTCAGAAGGATATCTGCCATCCCGCACTGCAGTGAACCAGAGCGGGAGATGAATCAGGAAATGCATTTCAAGCTGGAAAGGAAATAAAAAACCAGGCTGTACTCTGTAGGCGACTGAACCAGGAAAAGCCTGTAATCTATCCTCCACGCAGTCGCCATGCACACGCTACGGGTGCGTTCCATGTCGTCCCACATCAGGAATCATGGGTAATTGGGCGCGACTGTCAGAAACACCCTGGAGAGATGTGAATGCGTGCGAGTGGGGACAGGGAGCCGTGTCTCAGTTGCCTTGAAATGCTGAGGTCTTTGTCAAGGCTCCAGGTCCCATCGGAGGGCATCCGCCGAGGTCCGAGAAATCCTCCTAAATCACACGGAGTTACTTTCCTGTCCACAGCATGGCTCGCTCATTAATTAGGGCAAGTGCTTTGGGACTCTTGTGGGAAATGCGAGGAACATAAGGAAGAGTCTGAAAGATGGCAGGTGACCTGTGTCAGCAGCAGTGCCATTTGTAGTAATATCTCAACGGACAATGGCAGCGTTTCCACTCTTACGCTATGGCCATCGCGGCGCTGACACTTTTCATTACAGATAGAATTGAAATGTGAAAAACTGTTTACAATGACATTACGTGTCGGCCAATGTCGCACAGTTACTGTGTTTTCTCTTCCTCCCTGTGCAATAAATTTGTTCCTCGTGTAATACTGTAGCACACAATGTTGATGCACGCAATCACTTTACACTGCACTTTACGTTTACACTTTACACTGCACTTTATGTTTGCTGCACTGCTTATCTTTTTATGTCTTATGTTTTTTTATGTCTATGTTCTGCTTGCGAAGATGGCACTCAAGTAAGCATTTCATTGTAAACTTCAACGTCAACTACATTGTAATGGCCATCAGATGTCAGATAAGTGAAATACTCCCTGTAAGTCTAGGAACAAAGAACTGTCTTTGTTATTTACAGGCACAGGAACAAAGAACTGTCTTTGTTATTTACAGGCACAGGGACACAGGAATAGCCTTCAGATTCAAAACTGCAATAGTCTTCAAACCAAGAATATTTTCTGGAATGGCGTTTGGTCCATCCTGGTACCCACATGGCTAAACCACTGCCTTTCAATTAAAATATAGCCTTGTCAGGCCAGATGGAGATTCTTCTACTTTTGGAGATGTTCCTGCCTCCATGTCTACTTCAACATCTGTTCTGGGTGACTGGGGGAGTCATGATCCGCTCTTGTCTGCATATGTTACTTTAACCAAAGTCACACAGGCAGAAACTTCCATTTCCTTGACTTCCATTCTATTCCATTTCTATTATGAACATATATCACAGAAATGTTCCTTTATAAAAATGTTAGCAAAAAGACTAAACAGTCAGGAGGCGTATGTGTCCAATGGGAGATGCCAGAAAGAGTAGTGATATTAGAAAGTTTAATTGTTTCGACCACGGACTGTAGAAGGTCTGTGATATCTATTCTCAAATGGAGAGTGGCTGCCTCCACTGAAATAATTATAGATACTGTCTCTGCCGCCTTGAGGTTTTGTTTTGTTTTTGCTGAAAGTCTGAGGCCTCTTTGCACAAGCTGTCTATCCGTGCAAACAAATAACCACAAGTGAAACATTTCCTGTCCGTGGAGATGCTGCACCACACTCCATGCTCTTCATCTTCTCAGAGCCTGCGCTGATTATTTCAGTTTGAAATTAAAATGCATCCACCGTGCTCCTGGACTTTAGCCCATCTTAATCTGGGGGGGGCGCTTTCACTGGGAAGTACTATCAGGGAACACCTAACTCTCCGGTTTAAGGGTTAGGAACGAGAGCTTATGCATTCATTACAGCGAGTGACGTAAAATTACACTGTACTTTCTGCCCACAATTGTATTCTCTTTAGCTAAACAGGGGCAAAAAAAACCTTAGATAAGAGCTGCCATTAAGACGACATTGTACTGCGTGCCTGTAATGGAGTTTAGTGCTAATCTGAAAATAATAAAGAGCAGAGGGATAAAAAAAAAAAACATTTGCAATTGTGAGAGAATTGGTTGCGGGCATCGCTCAGGAGGAATGCTAATGCAGTAACAGAACCTTTCATGATTCCCCTGCCTTTTGTGTCTCCATGGACACTAACAACACTGGGCCAACCCTACACTGGGCCTAGTTCATAGCTTGATCCCTAGCTGGCAACATGTCCTTGCGTGGGCTGAGATGTGGCTCCACCCCCCTTTAATTGGCACCTACGTCACATAGTCAGAGTATCATGTACATGGCTAGATCCACCCTCACTGAACCCCGCAGAAGGCAGAGGTGCTCCCTTCCCATTATGGTCCTGTGAATGTAATTACACAGCAGCAGTTTGTAGATCTAACACTCAGTCACACTTGGCCAGCATCAGAGGGTCTTACATACAGCCGTGCTGATAACTTTGACCCAAAATGGCACTACAGATGATTGGACTGGAGGAGGACGACAGGAGGCAGGTTCAGTGGGCTGAGGGAGAGGAACATGGCCGAGAGGGTGGATGAAAGGTCAAAGAAAATGCGCAAAAAGAAGCAGGCGGTAACTTGTAATTTTGTTCCAGAGTTTGGCTGGAAGTTTTTAATAATGAAGCTGTGGCAATGACAGTGACAGTCCTCCCCGTTTCTGCGAATAGGCTTGGCGGTCTGTGCCAATAGTCTAGAAAGGAAGAGCAGTGGGAGAGACATGACTTTGATTCTCTGGGTCGTAGTACAGGTAGCAGACACAGAGGTCACAGGGATCGTTAGACGTTAGGGCAGCGGGACAGGCAGACGGGAGGACGGGCACGTGTTGGGTCGGTGTAGGGGTTAGCTGGGTACGCTGAGAGCTCTGTGAGAGATAGAGACAGCGTGAGCAGAGCTGACAGGGCCACAAGCTTGCGAACAGCTGATAAGGGACAGTACCGAGAGGTGACCAGTGGCTGGGGAGGTGTTTAACAGCAGTGTAGTGAGTTCAGAGGAGGTAATAATACCCAGAAGCAGGTGTGCATTTGGTGGGAGATTTATATATTGTGCTTTATATGCTTTCTTTATTAGGAAGGAAATAGGACTAAGTTATGGTAATGATATAACAGACACAACAACAACAATAATAATAATAATTATTATTATTATTATTGCACAGGGTGGACTGGCATCCCATGTAGGTTAATCCCCTTCCTCGTGTCCTATACTACCTCAGATCGACTCCAGGCCCAACCGTGGTCACCCAGTTGGAAGATGGATGGTCACATAGATAATATCAATGTTGTTATTAATAATTTATAGCCCTGGACAGATTCTTTTATGTAAGCACTTTAGGTGTCCAGCATAAACCGTGTTCACATACTAACATAACAGAACGACAATGAAGTGTAGGCAAGACAGCGTCTGACAGTCCCCTGACAAATGTTACAGCATAACGTGTTGCAGTACCATCCTTGTAATTAGATTGCAGGGTTCACTACTGGCAATTATTGCAGCATACTGCATAATTATGTACAATATGGACATACACCTGTTGATTACATACTTGGCCTTATTAGCAATTTAAATTCCATGGTCACACTGTCCTCTACGAAAACCGTTCTCCTTAATACACTGGTTTTATTTGCCTGCAGCTTGATTGCCATTAAGAAGACATATTGTATTCTCCATTGTCACATGCAATATCGCTTTAAAAGGGAATATTTATGTTACATAGCAGGCCAGTGTTTGTGTTCATAATGCAGGTCTCCTGTTGCAGACCCCATTGTGCTTCCCCTCATTGTCCGACAAAGAGTTTTGGATCCAGAAATGGGAAGTGTACGAAGTGGCCGAAAACAGATGGAAAAGCGCGAGGCGGCCATTGAGAGAGCATTACTGATTTTCTTCCACGTTCCCTTTCTTTCGCGTTGAAATGAGTGTGCCGGGGAGAGAGCGGAGCAGCAGGTAGAAAGGAAAAAACACCAGGTAAGCTGCTTTTTGGTAATGTGTAAGAATTACCTTTCCTATTAACTAAAAGTGCCATTATCTGTTCTTTCAAAGTATGTCAAATTGGCGTGTGCAGGTGCAAGAACATTTCTGAGAGTGGCGTAACCAGGACATACCCCGGAATAAACAGGACGCTGAATAACAGCCTTCCTCAAAAAAATAGAATGCATATACTTTAAAAGATGACTAACAGATGGAGATCCTTCACAGTAAAGAAAATGGTTTTTTTCTGATCCAAAAAGTATTCATTCTGTGCAATATGAATCTGAAAAATACAGCAGAATGTTCAAACGTATTTTTAACTCTATCTACTAACAATAGGTGATTTTAAATAAATTATATTGTACTGAATTCATGTGCCCTAAACAAAATAACTTCTTATTTGCTTTGTTAATAAATTAAAAAAGTAAAAAATACTGTTTAGGTCTTTCTCATGCTACCAAAACAGCTCTGGCCCATTGAGGCATGGACTCCACAAGACCTCTGAAGGTGTCCGCTGATATCTGGCACCAAGACATTAGCAGCAGATCCTTTAAGTCAAGGGTGGGTGATCTAATCTGCAAAGGACCGGTGAGTATGTAGGTTTTCGCTGCAACTTTGCCATTTTTTAATACTTGGCATTTTTTCGTTGCTCTATTGTCGCTCGAGAATTAGGCTAAACTGTCAGAATCCGTTAAGAGAGAGAGAATACAGTACTGTGTTTAATCTGTATTGATTATCTTAATATTTATAATTTATCAGTTAAACTTCACCACATGTATGTACATATATACAGTATGTGGTCTGTGGATGGTTTGCTTTCATCTGCAGTTTCAGCCATCCGCGGATGGTCTTGGAACATATCACTTGTGAATATGGGGGGATTACTGTATTATACATTCCAATTTAACATGGGAAAAAGGTTTTTTTTTACGATATATATGACCTTTGATAAATGCAAATAATTAAAAGAGCATCATTGAACCTGCTAATAAATGCACGTAATATATATATAATACCTATACAACAACATAAAACCTTTCAGGCATACTTCTGAAAATGGAAAACAGTTTCATGTAATTTACAGAGCTTTTCAGGGATCTCTGGCGAGGTCTGAAACACTGCATAAACTAATGCTGGAACACTGCATGAACTATTGTTCTATTTTATTCTTAGCGATATATTGTGGGGGTGGTATTAATCTTTATTTAGGGTGTCCTCAAGCCAGTGGGAAATTGCCTGGAAAAGGTTAACAGTGTGTATTATGCAGCAGGTGCTCAGGACAGGTGCAGAATGGAATTCTCCGTTCTGGAGCATCTCAGAAAATGGCACGTCTCACATCTGCTATTTTTTTCCTGACATGCTGATGCATCTGTTGTTTTTTTTTTCTTTTTTTCCCCCAAACTTCAGCTTTATTCAGAGAAGTCTTAGACCCATTTTTTCTATTTTTGAGCTTGTTTTCTGGGATTTCTTATACCTCTTTAAATTTTATAGAATCTGTTCGGGGGAAACAGACTGATTGAGGAGCTTCTGCAGCTTTATTATGCTGTAAGAGTGAAATGACATGTAACACCAGTAGGAATGACCAGTCGAGTTTCTCTAAACCAGTATCTACACTTGGCAGCAGCATTTTTCTGCCTTGTTCCAATAAGTCCAACTGCTGATGCCTCTCTTTGTGGGTTTGGAAAAGCAAGCTCTGCATGGATGTGCAAACATCATTATATTTGTTGAGTTAAGAAGATTATGAATGTTTAATGAAAGAACCGTTATTCAATTTCTTTCTGTGAAGCAAGTAATTAGTAAAGTGAACTGAAACAAAATATTGGTAAACAGTCACAGGACGCTTCACTGACATGAGATATGCATAATTCTGTAGCATATGAGACGCAGAATAGCAGTCACATCTACAAATGGAAAAATGCTAATGACATCAATATGCTGGCATTTCATGGACTGATGTTTTTTTTTTTTTTTTAACCCCAGTCAGGCAAACCCATTCCCCAGTCTTCATAGCTGAAACAGAGGTCCCAGTAAATCCACTCTCAGATAAAAAATTCAGTAATCATCTGAACAGTTAATGTTGATACATCAGTAAGCTCTTGGGTGACAGTTCAGTACTAAGAATTATTCAGAACACTGCACATTCATTTGCAGTCACACTGACATAACTCATTTTTTTTCTATATAAATCATTAGCACAGTATATCACTTTGATGAAACTATTTAACTGCATTTCAGTTTTTTTTTATAAATTGCTAATTTTTCTTTGTAGTACAATGAACATCTAACAATCTTTTTTCCCCCTGTCTGTATTGAGGTTATTGATTTTGTATACGAGAGAAGCCATGTATCACAAATGAGCTGTGCTTCAATAAAGCACATATATGTCAAGGCCAGACAGAACCAGAGACGAGGGCGAGGGTCAGGGAAAACACAGAGAGCTTTATTCCGCTCTAGGGAGCAAACTGGGGGAAACAAAAGGGGCACGCAGGGCCAAAGCACGGACGCTCGGGGCAAGGTAAGCTACGGGCATACCCAGGGGCTGCCGTCAATGACTAGACTGGGGAGTACAGGACTGGGAGGCACTTTTACGCAGGGCTGATGAGAGCGCAAACAAGTGGCAGCTGGAGTGATCTCAACGAGGGTTGAAATGAGAGGAGAGACAAACGCTAGCCAGCCTGGGGGGAGACTGGGCGGGGCAGGAAAGCAGGGCATGACGATATATGTGCTGGACTGTCCATCTGCACAAAGAATACAGTGCGCTATTTGGTAATTTATACAATACATGTGTATTTTTTTTTTCTTTTCAAACACTAAAAGTTCCCAGGCAGTCTTTGAGACATTGTTCAGGCAAACAATATCGGAAATAGTTTTTCCTTGAATAATGGGCGATGCCAGCAGACATATCAAAATGATTACAACAACATCTCAAATTCAGCGCAGCGACAGAAGTCAGAGCAGCTTGAAATTGATATCTTCTTCCCTCCTAGCCTGTAGCTGTACGGTGAGGCCGGTTAATGGCAATGATACCATTTTGAATTTTCTCCAGATCTGTTTAAGGGTGCACAGGGAGCATTGTGTTGTTTTATTCATAAATATTTGTTTATCTTGAACGGCCAACTCAATAAGAGCTGTCTGACATGAAAGCAGAGCTTTTTTGGACTCAAATATGAAATGAATTTCCGGGTTATAAAAGATTTATCAGCACACGTTAGCATAATAGTGCAGCTTTATCAAAGCTGTCCTTCCACTGATTCCTTTTTTTGGAGGAGACCTCTCAGCTTGGCTAGGGGAGGTTGTTTTTTCCCCATTTAATAAGGTGGTGTTAGAGATAGCTCTAGGGTAAAATAGCTTGGAGCAGTCACCCAGCAATCAATGCGAGGTCCCGGGTTGCCCGGATACACCCGCTGCATCATGTTGCTGCAGTTCGGTTCATAAAAATACAGTTAAATAAAAAATGGTTCAGCTCTGTGGGTATTCTTCTTTGCAGCTAAAGGACTTATGTTTCTTTTGCCTCCTGGAGTATTATGTGCCGTTATCTATAGCATCCTCCGCAGCAGACCTTGAGGACCACATTGAAATGACGTTTTCTTTGTACATTTTTATTATATACTGAATATATAGTTTTTTATATACGTTGATAAAATACAATAGATCATTTCTTGTATGTTGCATATACATGTCTATTTTACCTTGTATCAGACGACGATACAACTTTTGACAACTTTTACTGTAGGCTCCAGACCACCAAGACCTTGCACAGGACCACTGGGATGGGAAAAAGAATGATTTATGTGTGACATCTTGGATACATACCCAGATAAAGTTTGCTCAACACCCTAGTTTTAGTAATAGCCCTTTCTTCCTGTGACTAAGGGCCAAACTATCTTTTTTGTTGTCTGTGGCTGGCCCACAGTTCAAATGTGTGATGTATTCCCCCATTTGATCTACAGTATGGAACGATCTGGTCCTTCTATTTCGTCTGATCGCGGTGGTTACATGGTCTGCAGGCGATTGGAGATACTGCCAATATTTAGTAGCGTAATTGCAAATGTCGAGCGTACACGCCAGCTGTGATGTACACCCTTTGTGTTCTCAGTACTGCGCCGTAATCAATCCACATAATTACTCTGTCGGCACCTCCCAGAAAGCCTTAATCAAGTCGTACTTTGTCCGGGATCTGGCGATCTGGGCCCCAGGGAGGGCAGAAGGGCACGGGAGGGTGGGTCGCAGAGGAGAGGTGGTCTGAACTTTCCAACTCCACAGAGGGTTCAAATGAACCGGTTCCAGAAGATGAAAAAGAAATTGTAGAATGAAGGTGAATGGGCCTTTTGTTCATTAACCTGGTGTGGGTAGGCCTGAAGTGCTGGAGGAGACATTGGGGGGGGGTGTCACTTGGCTGCATCACATGGATGGAGGAAGAGGCCAGATCGCTATTTTCATTACTTCTTAACAGGCTCTTTCTTGAGGTCTCCTCTTGGGGTAAAGTGCTGTTTTTCATCTACTCCCCCCATGAGAATCAGCTCTAAATGTTCTGAATGCCCCCGACACCCGAGATACCAGCATACTGTTAACTCTCCCAAGCAAGTTGAAGTCTACCACCTCGGGCAGCAGGATGTTCCCTGTTTACACTCTTCTTCGTTTTCTTTCTTTTTTTTTTTAAGTTGTCACTTAAGTGCCCATTCCTCAGAAGGTCGTGTTTATCTTGTGAAAATTGAGAAGGTCGGCTGTGTCAGCAAGCATACCTTTTTGTGTATGTATAGGTTTATACACTAGAGGAAAACCAGTACTAGAGATATGATCTCATTTTACATCAATATCCATTTCTTTCACTGATAGCAATGTTATCCCAACAAAAGACATGAACATTCACTCTTTTTTGTCTCCATTACTGAGATATCTGGAAGCAAACAGAAATGTTTATGGGAATATTTGGGATGCCACTAATGTCCATTAATGCCCAAATATAACGTGATATATAGCTTCAAATATAACATTCGTCCTCCTCTTTTTCTTTATTCTGTTTCGTAGCCTTACTGCTGTAAAAAGTAGCTGGCACACCATGATGTTTTTGAAATGGTTTTGAAAAAAAATGACAAGCTAATAAACAGGGAGTTCTTAAAGAATGAAATAATCAGCTTCTCTGCCCTTGAAGGACTTGCTGAGGGGGTGCATGTGAGGGGGGGGGGTGTCTAGCTGGGGACAAAACTATTTTAAATTTGCAATAATAAAAAATAGTATTAAGTCGTACATAATATTAGTGAAGTTATTAAAAAGTGAACAGAAAATGCGTTCGTTGGGCTCTAAGGG
>JAODKN010000046.1:14054704-14065201 GCA_026774425.1 Petrocephalus zakoni
AAGGTACCGTCCCCAAGCACTGCTCCCCGGGCGCTCACATAGCTGCCCCCTGCTGTGTCACGATGTCACATGGGTTAAATGCATTGGACACATTTCGTTGTTGCGTGCTGTAGTGCATCGATCAACAATGACGATTAATCACCTTCACTTAAATATACTAAATAATTTTTGTTTTTATATGTGCGCAGCATTAGCTGTTAATGGTTATCATAACTAATAATTATGACCGAAGGTAGCTTAGCAGCTATCGAGGCTAACGTCCCTATTTCACTGATGATTTTGTCAGTTGCTACTGATTTAGGGTATGTTACATACTGTATTAAGTTGTCCTGGTTATCAGCGGCTTCATAATTACAGTTAGCTGCACTGTTATATGTTATATGTACTATGTTTATACAGCTGTCTTTTTTCTATTTTGAATAGTTACTATTGCACTTAAATAAGACAAAATTATTTATTATCCGATTACTCAATTAATCAATGAGATCATCGATAGAATACTCGATATCTAAAATAATCGCTAGCTGCAACCCTAGCACAAATGACTGGTGAAAAAATATTTAAATTGCAGTTGTTTTACTAAAATATGCTTTGATCTGAAAATAATATAATTATTCCGCAGGCCTAAATTAAAAGGTTAATGCATCCTATTAAAATTCATTAGTTAATGCATCGTATCAGCATTTGTTTATTCTTTATAATTTTACCTCCAGTAATGAGAGGTAAATGAGACTAATGAGAGTGGCCATTGTAATTGGTGTTATTTAAAACTCTAATAATAATATATATTATATGTTGAAGCCAAGCAATTTGAAATCAACATATATTCACGGAAAAACAGACTAGGAAATATTGAATATACGGCATCTATTTTTCTATTTTATGAATCTGAATGAATTTTGAAATATTATACTGGGGGAATATTTAGGGCTTAAAGAGTTTATGAGTTCAGTTAAAGGGAATTTGAAATACCATTTCTATAGGTTATGGAAATGACTAGGAAACAGTGATTCCCCTTTACTTCTTACATCTAGCTTATGGTAATAAGATACCTTTACCCAACCAGTTTACATAGACAACCAAATCATTGCATCATGTGTGAAAATATAGCAACGGTATTTAAGGATAATAGAACAGAGGAATAAAAACCAAATATGACTTTGGTACACATAAGTGCCAGTCAATCAATTGTTATTCTACTGCTTTTCAAAACATACAGTATAGTACACATAGATGGATTACAGTGTCAGGCAACTTTATTTTACGACTTAGTAAGGGGAAATTAAATATTAAGATCTTAAGAACTAAACCATATTATAAATCGAATCAAATGAGGCATTTTCACAAGGACAGCTTGTGTGTTTGTTATTTTAATGGATTACGAATACAAGTCTTACCCATTCCTGTTGAGCACGTTGTGTCATTGCTACAGGCTACAGTGTTGCTGCAGCTAAATAGCATGATCGTTTCATGGACTGTCCTGGCAATCCTCGGCTGACCAGGGCACCGCGTGTGTCACTAGGCCGGCGCCGGGAGCATCTGCCGTGGCATCTGAGCGCCCTCGTGATCCAGCTCAGCTGTGGCCTGCTCCCAGCAGTGGCTTCCAGCACCGGCTCTGTGCACCGGCTCCCTGCACTGGCTCCCGGCACCAGATTCCAGCACCGGCTCCCGGCACCGGATTCCAGCACCGGCTCCCAGCACCGGCTCCCAGCACCGGATTCCAGCAGCGGCTCCCTGCACGGCTCCTGGCACTGGCTCCCTGGCCCGACAACCCTGCACCGACTCCCGGCACCGGCTTCCGGCATCGACTCATGGCATCAACTCCTGGCACCGGCACCGGCTTTACTCTCGGAGTTTGCAAGTTGTTCTCCTTCTTTAAATAGTATAAAAACAGAGGGCATCTATAGATCTGCCCCCAGCACTCAGTTACCAGGTAAGATATATTTTCTACTCGCATTGGGTGAGGGAACATAAATGGCTACTTTGGCAAAAACGTGCAAGCAGAGGCTTACTTCCTTGAAGCGGATCATTCCTGCTTTCCTCTGTCTTGTCCTGGAGTGACAGGTGACATTGAAAAAGAACAGTACTATCTGTTGGCCTTTAGCTTCCAGCTGTAAGACGTTTTCTTTCTATATTATCAACTGGTAAGTGCCACAGAAATATAGCTCTTTTCCTTTACGGCCATTCCCTCTGGTCTTAATTTTCTCTCCAGAGCAACTCTCTCTACCTGTTTTTCGCTCCCCCACCATGAGCTTTTGCCAGGAGTCCCCTCTGCCCAGCCCATGTGCTGGGCTTGGGGGACCCGGCACGCTGTACTCCTTTGGGCCTGATTGATGCGTTCCTCCCAACCT
The DNA here is from genome assembly GCA_026774425.1 of Petrocephalus zakoni. Taxonomy (NCBI): domain Eukaryota; kingdom Metazoa; phylum Chordata; class Actinopteri; order Osteoglossiformes; family Mormyridae; genus Petrocephalus; species Petrocephalus zakoni. The sequence goes on from JAODKN010000046.1 coordinate 14,057,056, forward strand.
CAGCTGTGCCGGTTGGTCCCTGGATGAGCCAGAGGAATGGGGTAGGGTTGTGGGGGGTTGGGGGTGATGGCCTTTGCATAGAGCAGGAGATCCCTCAGGCCTGGGAATGAAACATGGAATCTGGTTGGATATTCTCCAGACTGTGGGCCGTTCCAGGCTTAGGCTGCAGCTAGGGAATTCCTGGCATGGCCTTAAAATGTCAGGAGGGTATATGCATATAAATGACTGGCTAGGATTACAAGACAGACCGGAGCAGTTTAGCATTACCAGGTGAGCTTTTCCTGGGGATATTCTAGCACCCATTTATTCACCCGAGACTTACCTAGAATAATGAAGGTGGAACGATAGCGTAATACCTTTGGAGATTCTGATCCTATGATAATCTATTCGCAACTTAGTTTGTTGTTTATTAATCTGTTACTGCAGCATGTGCTGACAGCCAAGTAGAAAGTTAATCTGTGGGGTGCAATTTATTAATGGTTGGATCCCACAACATTCTGGAGCCCCAAGGGCCCCCATTGAATGTGGTGGATAATCCACTGGGGATTTTTTATTGTGGCAAGCCCCTATTAGCAATGACTAGATCTGGCTGAACCCATTGGGAATTACTGGGCATCCATAGTGTGCCAAGATAAAGATATTACCTCTATAGTAGGACCTTCAGTTAGTGAAACTGTTTAAAAAAGATTTAAATGAAAAAAAAAAATCTATTTAGAATGAAAAAGTATATGTGAGAGAGAAAGATGAGTATATGTGATGACAGAAGCAGCGTGAGTGTGTCGCACGTGTCTCACATTTGGATGATCCATTTCATCAGAGTTTTATAAATGTCATACAGCATAAATGATTAATTTAACAGATTTTTCCTTTGGGTTATATCTTACTGAATGATGAAAAAACATTGGATTAAAAGGGAATAATCATGGCAGGCTAAATTCTAGCTTAACTATTTTAACAAAATCTCATATTTGGCTTGTGTGTAAACTTTAATTTATGAAGTACTTTCACCTGGATTGGCATTATTCCCCCTTTTAATGACAAACAACATCCAAGTGAGCTGATTTCCCAGAAAGAGAGAGGGTAAAAAACCAAACTATAATAGTACCTTAGTCTGACATCCATCAAAAGCAATTTCTTCACACTGAGCATTTTCTCTGCCAGGTGATGGTGGCAGAGAGAACAGATGTTTTTTGGGGAAATTAGATCCCTACGTATTGGTGTCTGTGTGGGAGTATGTGGTGTGCCAATGCCATCTTTTGTATTCAGTTCTTAAGTTCTCAGAAACCAAATCAAAAGAATCAAAAAAACATTTCAGACTTGTAAATGGACTCATTTTGTCATGGTCCCTCCCATCCGATCCTCCTGTGTGCCACGCCCCCTCATTTACCTCATGTGGAATCCCCGTGTTCATCAGCTGTCTCTCATTGCTTGCCTTTAGTCCCATGTATTTCAGTCTGCATTCGAGTCTGTTTCCCCAGTCTTATCATTAAAGTCTCGTATTCCATTGTTCCCTTTTGCATGAAACAAAGCTCCTGACCAGGAGATTTTCACATTCTTGTGTTCGCCTATTCCCTCGCCCTGCTCAGACGTGACAGAACGTGACAGCTGACTACCTCGGTCTAATAGATGCGGCAGTTTATTGGCTGCAGCAGCCAGAGGTCCGGAAGGACCCAGTGGCACGCACCCTGGCGGAGCGCAACCGGGTCATCTTAGAAGAGATTTACCCATGGACGGACGTGTCCCTCGTGAAAGAAATCTGCGATCGAGGTAGAGGGCCCCCCCGTGCTTCCCTCTATCTCACCAACGTCCTCCACTGATGCTCGTCGGCGAAGACGGAGACCGAAGCAGGGGATCGAGCCACCCGTCGCCTCCCTATCCAGTCTAGATGAGGGGGACGCCATGCCACCGCCTCGTCCCATTTTAAGAGACGGTACCATTTTAAGAGATGGTCCAGGAGATGGCGCTGACACGCCCAGTGCTCCCCCAAAGGTGTCTCCCCGCCCGGCGCCTGTTCCCGAGTCTCCCCGTCTGGCGCCCACTCAAGTCCCCGAGGTTCCAGAACCTGATCCACCGCCACCCCCATGGCGGCGCAGATCCCAGCAGTGGTCCCTCCTCTCCATCTCCCGGAAGGGACGAGGAAACTTGCAGTGGGGTCGCTTCCCGTCCACCCTGCCCTCTGGCTCACTAGTGGCTCGTGGGATGCCTGCAGTTCCTCCGGCTCCTGCTCGGTGGTCGCCTGCGGGTCCCCCTCCGATGCCTCAGTGGTCACCTGCGGGTCCCCCTCCGATGCCTTGTCGGTCCTGCCTCTGATGCCTCGGCGGTCGCCTCTGGGTCCCCCTCCGATGCCTCGGCAGTCACCTGCGGCATCCCCCCTTCAACCTCCTCGGGCGGCAACGCATTCGCCGGCTGTTGCTGCGCGGTCACCTGCGGCGGCCGTGCCTCCCTCCTCGCCTGCTTGGGTACCCCCTTCGGCTTCCTCCTCGCCCCCTTTAGGGTTCCCTCCTGCTCCTGCCTCGCGGTCACCTGCTGCCCCTGTGGCTGCCACCCTTCACCCATTGGGGCTCCCTCGGGCTCCCCATTCTCCCCTGCCCTCTGCCTTCCTGCCTCCTGGTTTTGTCCCTCCTGGTCCCTCTGTTTCTCCTGTGTTCGCTCCTGGCCCCTTTGTTCCCGCGGTGGGTGTTTCCCCTGTGTCCCCTGTTCTGCTGCCCCTGTGCTTGTTTGCCCTGCCCGTGGTGTGTCAGCTCTTGTCTTGGTTGCTTCTGTTGTGTCTCTTCTAGTCCCATGTATTTCAGTCTGCATTCGAGTCTGTTTCCCCAGTCTTGTCATCGAAGTCTCGTATTCCATATACCCTTTGTGTGAACCAACCGGGAGATTTCCACATTCCTGTGTCCGCCTTTACCCTTGCCCTGCTCAGATGTGACACATTTAGTATTGTTTTTGGAAAAATGTATCCATACATCATTATTCGTTAATCTTCGTGGAACTTTGTTGAATATTAAAAGGAGAATATTTTCTTAATAGGGAACAGGGCGAAGAATATTTCTGCTAGGTAAAACTTTATTAGCAGAGTACTGGGTTTACACCAAAGACAGAGGGGGCATGCAAATGGGAAACCCGCTCTGTGAACTCATTCACATACACTTCTTCAGAAAGTAGAATCATTTTGCCATGTGAGAAGATATTGCTTTGTTTTTACAATTCTTTAGCACTGAAGTTTCAGAAAATAGTTATGCAAGAATTCAAAGACATGATCAAAGAATGATCTGTCAAAATGTGCATGAAATGTTCTTTCCTGAAACCTAAAGTGGAGATTCTTAAAGAATTTTTACGGCTGTATATGTGATTCTGACTTGATTTGTCTTTTTAAGTGAAACCTGTAAGCCTGCAGAAGTAGCTGAGTAGAGAGATGAATCTGTCTACTTGCCTTTGAACGATTGTGATAAAGTCCTTTCCAAGTCGTCCTCGTTGCAACAGCTAAGACTTTCTTGGAAAAGTCAAGAAATGTGGTGAATTCAACTCACATTAAGAAACTTCTTTAAAAATGGGAGTTTTTGGTTTTCATCTGAGAAACAAACACGGTGCCCTATCAAAATCTAGTTCTATCTGTGATCCAACATGACAATGTGTGAAAAACACCTATTCCGGACTTGGAACTAATTATATTCTGCCTTTCATTTACAGTATCACCTCTTTGGAACAGCTTAGCTTTTAATTTAAGGCAAGGTCCCCAAGGCACCCTTTTAATTAGATAAAGTTTATTATAAAATTGGTTCTTTGCTCAATTCATGTGCTTCACAATTAAAACATTTTTTTTCCCAATTTTTGCCTTATGGCCTTTGGGGAATTTTCATCTGTAAGTATGCTCTGCTAATCATATTAGTCAGAAGAGTATGACTCAAAGTTTACCACCGTGAGATGCTGTTGCTACATCCATTATTGTAGTAGTTACACTACAACTGAATAAAGAGCCAATATGTACATTTTTTCATAAAAATGTATTTATGACAGTCAAACTGGAATAACAGTATCAGACATAAAACACTAATGGCATCCTTGCGAACCTTCTCATGTTGTAAGATAGTACCACTAACATGCAACATGTATCAGCAGTTCATACTTCAAATGGTCTGCAGGTAGCACATAAGTGCAACCTAGACATGAGCCCAGCATCTGGACTGAGATATGCGTTTCATAAACAGTTGGCATCTACACCCAATAGCACTGAACACTGAATCTTGAGTCTTGATCATTTGGATGGCATACTATGAAAAAGGTGAGTACCCCTGGATATTGTTACATTCTGGCTGGTTCCATGATGGCCGTGATCACGGGTCTGGTTCACTGTGCCTTGTAGCTTTGCTCATCTTCACGATCAAAGGTGAATAACTTTTCCTCGCTTGGCGGTGGGTCGACGCAAACTCAGTGCCAGCTCTGTCCTTGTTATGCGCCTGCTCGCGAATTTACGAAGGGTGAGCCGTTAACTTTTTATGACAGATCTTCCAAGAAGCCTTCAATACTTCACAGAAACAGCGGCTTGTCAAGTAACCAATGCGCAGCCTTACTGGCAGTCATAACACAGCCGGGAGACCGGAGAGGTGACGCGAGTGCCTGGATTAATCATTCCAGCCTTTCCGCTCCCCCCAAAAAAGTAGTTAAGCCTGTAAAGGTCTGAGCCAAAGTCATCTTCACATGCCAGCAGTTCGGCGAGTGCATGACACAGCTCCTGTCCCAGAGGTGAATATCAGTTAGAACCCAGTGCCAAGTTTCTGTTGGCCTTTATTTTTCTGTCCATGGTGCCTGCATCCCCTCCAACAGAATGCACTACAGAATACAAGGGACAGGACAGGTTAATATGTGCAGACTAAATACAAAGTGTCCCGAATCCCTCGTTGATTCTCTGTTTTTTACTGTATGCTTCCTGCAACGTGACAGACAATCAGACTGCCTGCTGAGAGCTGAACATAAATATATCTGTCAGGAAGGAGAGCATTGCTGTCACAACACTAGATGGTATCTTCGCTGATGTGTCCCGCTGATGTCAGGCCCAGAGGTCTCCCGGGTCAGTTAATTTCCCTTAATAATCAGAGTAAAAGGTGAAAAATGCAGCCGAGCGGCAAAATTCCAGTGAAAGATGGAGGACGCAACGCGGCAAAAGACAAAGTAAAGTGAGGATGATAGTAAATTGTGTCCTCGTCTCCTTGTTGCCGAACAGATTGCCTTTGTTCCCGTTCCTGGGCTGGAGCCAGCTGCCTGGTTGTTCGGGAAATTGCGGAGGCTTCAAGGGAGTCAGACAATTACGCCCAAGGAGAACATTTCACCAATACAATCAATGTGGCTGAAAAGGGTAGCCTGCTTTGAGCAGTAAACCAGTCATTAAGCCCCTATGTGACAATTTTGGGAAGTACACCCCCCACCCACCCTCCAGACAAAGCAATCCAATCATTTAATTTGAGGGTTGTCAAACTTGGTTCTTGGACAAGCCGTGGGCTGTAAGTGCCACTTCCTTCCTGTGGAATCCCACCGGGGCTAATGCTGCAGGCCCATTAAGGCACCACCGTTTCTATGAGCCTCCCCACAGTTGGCACTTTTGCCACTGAACAACTATAAGGACCCCAGGATCCGTTAAGTGACCTTTGGGAGAAGTGGTCCACTTCTTGGAAGCCAAGGGAGTAAATCCTCCAAATGCATGGAAGACAAGAGTGAGGAGACTGGGAAGATCCAAGGGAGATGGGGAGAGAGGTAATTCGGGGAGATCCGAGGGAGACGGAGAGAAGTAATCCGGGGAGATCAAAGGAGAGGTGGAGAGGTAATCCGGGAGATCGGAGGAAGACGGGGCGGGAGGTAATCTGGGGAGATCCAAGGGAGATGGGGAACTGACAGTTACATCATGAGGCAAAATAGTGCCTTGTGAGGTGGGTAGGCTTGATAGTTTAGAAAAAAACGAAGATTATATCTGAGTTTTTCAAAAGCTAGCAGACAAGTGGACATAACTGTAATGCACCCTCCTCCTGATGTGGTCAATGGTCCATGAGTGCTCATACTTATTTCCATTCATCTATTTACAACCTCTGCTATTCTTCAGAATCAGAATATTCAGAAACACAAGAAACCAAACAGCTTAATATAGGTCGGTGAAAGAATCACAAATCACTCCAAGAAATTGCCACATTAATTCAGTCATTAAACTGTACATTTTGCATATTAGAAGTCGTCCTTAGGGAGGATCCTAGGTGGAGATTCCAAGGATCTTGGGATGTCATCAACTAGCACTGCGGTGTGAAGTTGGCGCTTGTGGCGAGAGCCCCCCCGAGAACTTATGTCCCATTTCCGTATCGAACGCGCAATACTCGCCTCAGCTTCTGAGCGGGTGTGCCGCTATACTTCTGCCAGTGGCTGTAAATTAAACATCATCAGTAAATATTCATCTTACATCTGCGCCATCTCTGGCAGCGCTCATCTCTCATCAGTCACCGGCGGCAGGCATGGCACAGCATCTAGTTCTCAAGCAGATGATAGCCTTTCAATAATTAACACGATTCCCTGACCTTTATACCCTGTCATATGTTGAAAGGAGCACTTTTAAGTACAGGGGGATATAATATGTCAGATCTAAAGAAGCGAGGATATTGTCTTACTCACGTTGTCTCAAAGTGGTTTATTTCTTTAAAAATCTTTTAGGTACTGTTCAAACACTAGCTTGCTGTTGCACAAAGATTCAATAAAATTTAATTCTCAATTACCCAGCTGGTCATTTTTCTGAAATCCCTAAAAGACTGACATTAAGGACAAGTGTTTTATGTGGCCCGATTCTCCTCTGTGGAAGGTGTGGGCAGCAGGCGTATCTGCACGTGTCAATAAAGCAGAATAAAGGTGTCGTGATTAATTTGTAGCCAGTTGGCATGTTTTAGCGGATGCGGCGGGATTAAGACGCGCCGGTGATCCGCCACGAGCGCCGGCGAGCCGTGAAATTGATCTGCGCGTGAGCGGACGCGTATTTGTCTACAGAGTTGGACTCTGGGACATGATAGCTATAATGAAGCTGCCCCCCCCACCCCCAACGGGTTTGAAACAACTGTCAAGATAAAAAGGGTTTTTAAGGAGGGAGCTTAAGTAATAGTCACACACGCGTTCACATTAACATAAATGTCAGGCGTGACAGGGTGACACGCGTCAGCTTGAAAACAAACAGGTTGCACATGTATTCCCAGGCGTGCAAGGGCATGAATCACCATAAATATCCTCTTTTGTTGTGATAGACAGAAAGTACTTGGGGATTAGGAGTTTGAATTCCCAGGGCGATCCTATAATTTTTTTTTTAGGTGGGAGAGGTTTAAGAGGGGATATAATTCATACAGTTGGGCTGACCTTCTCATTAGCCAATGATACTTTTTGAATAAGTGAGTGAAAGGGGAGGGGACCAATCACCTTTCACCTGCGGGCAGTGCCCTGTGACCTCTCAACTATATACGTCCCTGGTAGTGTCATAAAGTCGTAGATCAAGGTACTGATGTTCATCCAGCACTGCAACATTAATCCAAAATTGTATGCAGCTGCTGTTAGGTAAAACCAGTGGCCTCCTTCTTAGCATGGATCAATGGCCAGAGTCACAGTCGGACACATTATGCTGACACATTATGCTAACACATTATGCTGACACATTATGCTAATAGGAAAGACGAGGTGAGGGGGCTCTCCGTGATGGTGCCCTGCGATCCCTGCCCATACCTCGCTCCTACACCCGAAGAGAAACGGGCCCCCATAGCGCGGTCTCCTTTCCTGGGCCTCACGTTCAGCCAGCCCCAACATTAAAGAGTGCGCACCTATATGGAGATGTACCACACTTCCCTAGGCTTATTCAGTTTATTGGCAGCCCTCACGCCTGCATTGTACCCCCCCCCACGCATGTCTCTGTGTACTGCGGGGGGGTGGGGGCGGCTCAAATCTCTAACTTCATTAGAATAACATGCCTGATTTACAGAAATACATATTTTCCATTAGGCCCGCCGCGGAGTGTCATTTACGTTTGCTTTCCCCTTTTACTTTTATTTCTCATTTCCCATAATGCACCTGAGACGGGGGGGGGGGGGGGGGGGGGGGGGGGGGGGGGGGGGGGGGGGGGGGGGGGGGGGGGGGGGGGGGGGGGGGG
>JAODKN010000046.1:14087891-14100910 GCA_026774425.1 Petrocephalus zakoni
AGTTACACACTGTGAGGTTGTGTGTGCAGACTTACGTACGGTGAGGTTGTGTGTGCGGACTTACGCACTGTGAGGTCGTGTGCGCTGTGAGATCATGGGTGCAGAATTACACACTGTGACGTCGTGTATGCGGACTTACGAACTGTGAGGTCATGTGTGCGGACTTGCGCACTGTTCTTTCGTTCTTTCATCAATATACAGCACCTTGGGGCGACTTTATTGCTCTATATAAAAATAAACTGAGCATTACGCAAACCTGCCATTTGTAAATGTAGATGAGTGGAGGAGCTTGGAGGGGCTCATTGAAATACACATTAGTATAGTATATGCTCTATATGTATATAAGTAAGGCTGCTTTCTCTGCTGTGACCAGAAGAGGCGCTGCAGTGTGATGTCTAATGTAAAAAAACAACAAAAAGGCACAAACCATTCAGATACCTGGCTTTCTTAAATGAACCTACATGAACTGAATGCAGCTGCTCCGTCTCAGATAGCATGGCTACCTCGAGCATTTAATCTCCGTAGAATTCCAAATGAAAAGGTGGTAAACCGCTTCTTTTCTCTTCCTTTGGCTCTCTGTCGGATTCTCTGCTGCAGGAGCGAGTGGGCAAAGCAGAGGCTGGACCCACGCAGCAAATCCAGGCACGCGATGGCAAATTGGATTCCAGGCGACAGCTCGATAATGACTCGTCTGAGGGTGTCGGGCCGAGGGGGTACTCAACGGCACTTAAGGGTAGAGAGCGTGAGGCAGAGAACAAAGGTGTCAGGGCGCGAGAATGCTTACAGGACTCGACATCATCCTCTGTCGATGTCAGAGAGTGTCTCTGGCCAGCTTTGTTTTAATCCTTCCGCGCTGCACTAATTCAATGAGTATATGCAGAGTGCCCCCCCCCCTCCCCCCAGGCATTCACAGGTGTTCTTATTAATCTTAAAACCATTTTCATCACAGCATGTTCAGGAGCATTTGAACTAATCCAAGTGCTTCGCTCTGAAACCCCCCCCGACGACATGCGCCAAGCAACAAGTCGCATGTGACAAGGTTTGTACGTCAACTGGGTCCCAAGCATGTGCGAGATGCTAATTTGTGTTCTGTATTAAAGCAGGGCTACCATTTCCAAATTCCACTGGCAATTCAAAGCCAAGGTCCACTGCCCCTAATAACATTTCTTCTTGTGGTCTTTCTTGGTAGGTTATGTCGGCTTCCTCCTCAGTAAGTTTCACCAGCCAGGTGGTGGTTCCTAGCGGAGGGAATTGATGGCGAGGTCCACATTAAACTGTGCAGCTGACCGTCCCCCAATTGGGCACCTCTGGTAATTGTTGTAGTTGTAAGTTACTTATAATAGATGTCTGGAAAAAAAAATTCAATCTGAAATAGATAGCTGCATATATCTACAAATATTCAGAACTAGCTAAAGAGCACAGGCATTAACGGTTAATATACGTGTTCATCCATTTTTAATGTGTTTGCTATTGGTATTCTTTTCAGTTATTAAATAATTCATACTTGATAGCAGCTAACTTTTTCATGCTAGGCTTGTGGGTATACCTTGTCTCCAAATATAGAAAAAATGTACATTCATACACTTGACTGAAAGGTTATTATTGATACATATAATAACATTGTCAAAATGTGCCTTCATAAGTAATCCGACAATATATAATACAGTATATCACAGAGTGATAGAATTTCCCCAGGACAATAAGCTAAACTAAGTCAGTTTAATAAATGAAATCTGCATTTTCTGAAACTTAATTAACTGAGGCTTTGCTAAAAGTGATCGTCCTCTGTAACACCACCTACGATTGACAAAGAAATTTAGGTTATTGGCCTAACTTCTATAACATGTATTGATGTACTTCACTTCCGTTCTTAGGTCTTTGGGGAAAAATACGAGAATAAAATATGTACAAATTATTTAATATGTAAACTCAAAATGCAAACAATGAAAATACAAGCAATCCTTCCCAATGACCTGTTTGCTTAATGAGGCACAATTTTTTCAGGCCGAGAGACAGTCACGGGTCACTGAGGGTGGCTCGCTCTCATTCCCCAGGCCGGAATCCTTCTGAGCTGGGACCTCGGAACCATTGGCTTATGACTCTTAGCTGCCTTAGGGGTTTGGAGGTATAACTAAACGCAGAGAGAATCCGTGTTCCCAGCCCAGACATTTGCTCTTAGCCAAACAAAGCCTTGTCAAATTTTACACTTCATTTATTTAGGCCTTTGTGTGCCGACCAAAAATGGAAATTTGGCCAAGGGCTTTACAGCTATATCTGTCCTATAAACTCATCTCTGGCTTTCTCTGAATGGGCAATTGCTGTGGAGTTAGGGCCTACACCTCATCTGTGACACAGGGACCCGCAGTGCACGTTGTGGTCCTCACATCAGAGGCAGAATTGGAATCATTTACTCATCACATTTATTCATCAGGTACTTTTATATACATGGAATTTACTGAAGAACAATATAAGCTTTTAAGCTTTATAGATCCAGGGGTGGGGGGCAGTGAATATTCTGGAAAGAAGGAACCCAACAAAGATGGGATTCGAACCCAATGGATTAGCAGACCATTGGATTTTCTTAATATAAAGAAATATTACTTTTTCTAAGACCTATTCCTTAAGCTAAGTTCCAGCAGTCACCTTTAACTGATAAGTGCTAACCTTGACCCCTGACCTCTGACCTACAGTAGGGGCTAAGATCAATAACTGTTTAATATATTCTCACATAATTTTAATTTTTCATTTTTACATTTCATTTGAGCTACAAAAATTGTCAGAGGAGAAGTTTCTTACATTATTCTCAACTTCTGTAGTCCTTCAGCTGAACCCTAACCTTCATCCCTCTCGTTAAGAGAAGGATAAATTAATAAATTAAAATGAATAGATTTGTTGACTGTTCCATTAAAGCTCAACACTCAATACCATGCGTAAATATGGACACACATAAAAAACCACAGCAGAAGGACTTCGACCACATTCATTTGTGATCCGTAATTCATGTAAGGAACAACATAAATTACAAATACAGTCATACATATGTAATACCCTGTAGAGAGCAAGCTGAGAAGTATCGGGTGTCCTTCAGTGTGCCTGATTTTTGGAAAACTATCAACTATTATTCATCTATGCCTTTTTTTACTATTCATAAGGTTGAAATAGCTCAGGAGGCTTCTTGTATAAGATGGCAGGCAGCACATACCAGGACACATCACTCATAAACACAGTGCAATTTAGGGACAACAAGTAACTTAGAGACTGTGGGAGAAAACTCACATATATGAGGACGACATTCATACTCCATATACCTTGTTTCTGTATTATTCTGTCTTAACCCTAATCCAAACCCCCACTGAGCCACCATGCAGGTAATAGGCAAAAGAGGTGGCATAATTCATACAAAGGGGCCAACCTTCTCATTAGCCAATGAAATGTTTTGAATTGCTGAGTAACAGGGGATGGGTCCAATCAGCTCTCCAATGGGGCCAGTGTCTCTGCATGTACGCACCCCTGCCATCATGCCCCAATCATTAATTTATAATATAATTGTTAATTATTACCATATTAAAGCACAAGGTTGTATACGCCCTGGATGGGATGCCTGATTGTAGGACATACACACTTATAAACAATCATAAATTATGGGCAATTTAGAAACCCCAATTAGCCACACTGCATGCCTTCGGGCTGCAGGTGGAAACCAGAGGAGTAGGAGGAAAGGCATACATAGAGGAAAGGAAAAGTCCATGAGCCCAGCCCGGAGGGTGCGCGGCTTCAGAGGTACCCCTGAGTCACCATGTCTCAATTTTAAATCTGTGATTTATTACTGCAGTGTAATTACAACATGCTCCTATCATTTCAAACACACACACACCTGTCAAACAAATGGTCTTAAACCTGTAGACACTTTCATCTAAAATTATATACATATTTGAGAAAACTAGGTCAAATAGTCCGATCCGCACTGAGGCACACAACATACATGCCAACACAAGACCTTTCAGGTGCACGAGAAGCTCTCTAACAACCCACAAAGCAACCTTTCCTGTCTTGGGGTGGCTGGAAGGGGCAAGTCCACACATGAGGCTAGTGCAAGATGGAGCAGAGAGTGATCCCAGCTAACAATTTTTGTTTCAAGGAACATTTACTGAATGTTACGATTAAAGTATGGAAACATTCACAGTGTCCAGTTTTCCTGATATTTCCAGAATGTTAACCTGCTCCTATTTATACAACTAAGAGCAATAATGTGTATGCAGGTAAAAGGTATGGTACAGAAGTGGTTAGCACTGTGCCCGTATACCTCAAAGGTTGCGGGTTCAAGGCTGGATGGTGTGTTTTCTCAATACACATACAACACAACTACAGAATAACATTATTATTATACAATATCTTTCAACATTTATTACATTAAAAGGATGTTCAGGTATTAATGTTACTATGCTAATGTTGACAGAACCTTAAAAGGTAAAAAAATAACGTTCCATTAATGTTACAGTAAGAACATTCTCTGTCAACTTGGGAGGACCTTAAAATAACGTTCGATAAAGTTCTGGGAACGTTCCCTTTTAGCCGGGACGTTCTGTGCAGCTCCCTGGCCTCCCCAATCCCTCCACGTCACAGCCAAAGTGCTCTCCGCGGCAACGCGTTCAGCGAGTCCCCCTTAAAGTGCAGATTTACCGTACCTATAAGCAATGGGCTTTATGAGTTATATTCTCATTATAAGCCTGCCGATTTGCAATACATCAATGCCTAGTGAGAGGCGAGCCAGGCTGGCAGGCAGCACTCCGGATCGGGGAAGGTGGAGGTTGTCGCCGCCTGGGGAAAATCTGGCTCCTTCCAGCTAAAAAACAAAAGAATACATGGAGGAAATAAAGGCCCAGCATGTCTCACTCACCAGCCGGGCTGAAATCGGGGCCGGAGCCACCGGGCATCTTAATGCCTTCTCAGCCCCTGAGCCAGGGCCCGTGAGCCACCCCACCGATGGCGCATCAAAGCTGCGCAGCCAGAAGCTCTCTTTAACTACCAAAACAGGAGTGCCAGTTTATTCTTTTGTATCCTTGCTCTCGTCAGATTATCTGGTTTTTCCCATCTGGTTTTTCCCCTTTTCTCTGTGGTTCTCTGTAGTTATTTATAAAGCACTGTTTCAAGCCTTTTTATACTTCTTAATATATTTCTCATAAAATTAGAAGTGGATTTGGATAGAACGGTGATAAAGAGGAAACTTTCACCTTCCCCTGGCTAAAAGCAAAAAAAAAAAAAGTCTGGAGGCAAAGTCTTTAATCAGTCTTGCTAACTGTGCTTGGCTCAGGGTTGTAGTGCTGGATTTGTCTGTACAATGTTCCCCCTCACTGTGTACCTGAGTCTGGTAGCTTCTACAGCCAGCTGCAGAGTAGGCTGGATCGTAATATGCACTGCAATAGTAGAGGGCAATCTTGGCATCTCGGGGATTTAGAATGGATGGATATAATAATCATTCATTAAACCTAATCCATGAAAGTTCCATGAAAAAAATGATAATAACCTATAATCATGTGAGATGTAATTAAACACTTTGGCCCATGCTGCTTGGGATAGGCTGATCATGGTAAGTCACTGTGAGGAAAAAGGATGGACGGATAGATAGATAGATAGATACAGTAGATAGATAGCTAGGCAGATAGATAGATAGATAGATAGACAGACAGATAGATAGATAGATAGATAGACAGATAGATAGATAGATGGATGGACGGATAGATAGATAGATAGATAGATAGATAGATAGATAGACGGATAGATAGATAGATGGATGGATAGACGGCTGTGGCTGGTGGGTTGATTGGTTAGACAGATACACAGACAGAAAACAACTTTTACGAAACTAATCCCATTAAAGTGGAACTTTAATAAGATAGCCTGAAGAAGGAGAACAGCAAAATGGCAAAATTCAGCAAATTGGTTGCGGAAGTTCAGCGCAGATAAACAAAGACGAGAGGGAGCCAAGGAGGGCGGAGGCTGGAGAGTCATGAAGATATTTCCTATCTTCTCTCTCTCTCGCTCTCTCTCTCTCTCTCTCGCAAGCAGAAAGCAGGAGCATACAGTCAAGGCCTGAAGGCTGTGATTTATACCTGGGAGAAGTGGGTTAAGAGCTGGGATGAGGTGTAATGTAAATTGTTGCTGGGCATCTGCTGCTGTCTATAAAAGCCAGGGTGAGGCCCAAGGTCTGGGGGAACTTAACAAATGGAGTGGGGGGCAGGAGGGGGGCAGGCTACCTGTCAGTCATCTCTCTCTCTCTCTACAGGTCCCTGTTTCTCTCACTTTCCCTCTCAGACGCCGCCTGTTGATAATTCTGTAGTGCTGGACAGTGCACTGCCTTTGATTTATAATCACCCCCTCCCACTCTACGGATCCATGGCGTGTCCAGACAAGCAGGAATGAAAGAATCCCCCCCCCCACACACATCTGTGTGTGTGAATATACAGCTGGATGAATGCACAGTTTAATCTCTGCAGGGACACCTTTCACAAAAACAGCCATCCCTCAATATTTAAAGTGCCAGGGGACAGAGTAATACAGGGCCTGTGAGCTCAAAGTCTGAAAAAAATGTATTGATTATCCTGCTTGGCGATGGGTCATTGCCTCAAATGGAGGAGTTTAAGTATCTCGGGGTCTTGTTCATGTGTGAGGGAAGAAAGGAGTGGGAGACCGGTGTAGCATCGGCAGTAATGCGGGTAGAGGGGAGCGGGAGATGGACAGAGGGACGGGTGTAGCATCGGCAGTAATGCGGGTAGAGGGGAGCGGGAGATGGACAGAGGGACGGGTGTAGCGTCGGCAGTAATGCGGGTAGAGGGGAGCGGGAGATGGACAGAGGGACGGGTGTATCGTCGGCAGTAATGCGGGTAGAGGGGAGCGGGAGATGGACAGAGGGGCGGGTGTAGCGTCGGCAGTAATGCGGGTAGAGGGGAGCGGGAGATGGACAGAGGGATGGGTGTAGCATCGGCAGTAATGCCACACCCCTGTAATGCCCCTCCTTAGTCCCTACCCTCTCTGTTTTTATTCATGCACTATACTGTTTCTGTTTATTTTATTTTTAAATGTGTCCTATGCTGCCTAGGGTAGGCTCCAGGTTCCCTTGTGAACCTGACCTAGATAAGCAATTAAAACATGCATGGATGGATGGGTGGATTGATCTTTAAATAAACTTATTGAGCTGATAGCAACAGCTGTTAACTGGTTTAGAGGAAGAGGTTTGTGTGAGTATTATACTGTATTGCTGTACAATGTGGTCCCCACAATGATTGTAATATAGGTGTGTGCCCATGGCTGTGTGTGTCAGCCACATGATTTCACATCCAGGCCAATGTGTGTATGTAATGGTGTGGGGGGGGGGGGGTCTGTGTACTCTAGTCCATTCCCTCCCGGACTTCACTGCTCCCAGTGCTGTAGCGGATCCTCTGATTATATTTGCGCAGGCACTGTATATTGCAGGATGCACTCCATAATCTTAATGGAAGGCGCTTTTTTGTCTGCTGTTACACATTTTCTTCCTCGTCAAATGCTATTAAAGCCAGGCCCACAGGAAAGGAGGGAGAAAGCAAAAAAATATTAAATAAAATAAAGAAAAGAAAAAAGCATGCCAAACAGGCGGTCCCGCAGTTCTGCTGTTGTGTATTATTGGAGATGGGCGACTTCCCCAGAATCCATCACTTTTCCTGACTGCCTCCAGCACTGCCCTCCAGGCCAGGAAGGGAGCAGCGTCTCAGCCCGCTCCGCCTTCCGCGCGGGAAGATCCCTGCCGCTTCCAGGTGCCCCGAAAAGCATCTTTCACATCCCCTCTCGACTACAATGGGAAATGTCTTGAAGCTTCCTGTTGGGTATGGTGTCTGTGTCAAAAACACAGCCCCCCCCACACAACAAGTACACAGAGATGCTCTGCACTGAAGGGGTTTGCCAAAAATATGGAGGGGAGAAGACTAAAAGGGGAATGAAAAGAATTATATGAAGAACAAACAAAAAGCAAGCCAAACAGCTGCGTTATATGCTGACCAAAGATTTAAATGAGACCAATTCGGGAAATAGGAAATAGACCTGGACACTAGGATTATTTCTGTAATGGCAAGAGCTGTATAAGTAATATACCATTTCCTGAGATACAAAAGATAACCGACATTTTCATTTTCTTTATACAAGTGCTGTTTTGCCTATTTGATATGCAATAAAACGTGTGTCTCCGCTGGTTTTCAAATCGGTCTGCATTTCTTGCCTTGAAACACTAATGCAAGGTGTTGCAGCCATTGCGACAAACAGGGATGATTCAGCCCTCGGTCGTTTGTGACGCAATTATCCCGAGGAGGACAGCCAGGGAATCCAAACTCGGATCTTTATCCAGGCCGCGATCTCCGGGACGCCCCGCCTGTGCAAACTGAGGGAGGATTTAGCGTCGCCACGTTAAGCTAATTTTAATACGGCGGAGGAGTTTAGGCACAGAGTTAAATATTAGTTCGGTTGAGTGTGCTTCTCAGGAGGCGAGATCTGAAGTGGACAGGATCGTGTCAATTGGGGGGGGGGGGGTTGCTTTGCCTGGCAGCACCGACAGCTTGGGATTTTCGCTGCTGATCATGGGGTTGCTGCATCAGCTCCCATAAGAGCTTCGAGGAGCTTAACTCAAATTCCTTCAGCAGAAATGTCCAGCTTTGTAAAAGGGCGTAAAAGTGTATAATGTTGGGCCGGCTGAGTTCCATTGATTAATAAGCTCATCCGAGGCTGCGTTCAACCAAGGAGTTGAGTGCGAGCCACCTCCTGTGTCAACTTCTGCAGGCTCTCGCCTGAGCGGTGGCTTTGGAGAAAACGCCAAGTGGGAGGCACTCTGGTTTGATTCTGCTTATCACACGGGCCCACTTTCGGAAGGCCCTCAGTGCGGTTTAATACAATAACCGCGCTTTCCGGAGTGCGCTGACCACTTGTTTTCCACCCCTGTGCTCATTTAATTCCTTATTGATTGAAATGTCTAAAGTTAAAGCCAGCGTGTAGCTCCTTTTCTTACAATTTCCTCCAGGACACGTCTGTTCCAGCCACCCACTCATGCGGCCCGGCTGCGTGTTGCAGACCATGACTGGATCTAGCCCATGAAGAACAGACCACTCAGGCGTTATTGCATTCACTGGGTCACGGGCTGCACCCCTCTCCTCTAGCTGAACTCCTGAGAGCGACGTTATATCAACTATAGGCGAACAGGAGTAAGTCACGTCGGGAGGAAATCACAATTCAACCGCTGTGAAGCGAAAGGAAAAATACGTATTTTCTATTTCTAAAATATAAGGAAATTGATGGGAGGATGTAACAGGAAAGCATTGGGAGAGCAAAGAAAATTTGTACGGAAAATAGCTTTTTTTTGTTTTTTCACTGAAATGCATAATATTTGAACGACACACCTGCGATGTAACTTCGCATACAGCTCAGTTGATTCTGACCTGTTTGAAATAGTATAGTGTTGCATATCTTGAGTTGGGAAAACAATTGGAAGATTATGGTTAATGTCTGCAACTATCGGCAATCAAATCAGAGGTGAAATTGAACTTTGAGGGGAAACCAAGTTCATCAGATTGTTTTGTACTGTACCCAGACATATGGAAACACCCAATTCGATACTTTGTCTTAGTGATCTTGACTAGTTCTAGCTGCAAATGTGTCACACTTGGAAATGCTTAAAAGTCGCAAACTGAACCGTTACTTACACATTTGAACGATGTTACAGGACAGCCTTCCAGCTGCTGGGCTTGGCTTATGGATTGTCTTTTTCTTCTTCAACTGACAATGAATTGCGCATCCATTGTGGAAGTCATAATTTATATAATAAAAACAAACCAAAAAAACAATAAAATTTATAAAAGTCAATGTTTGTATCACCAAATAATCCTTAGTGGCGGAAATTGAATGGAGATTGTATTTATAATTCTGTCAGTGTTTTGTTACTGAAGATTTAGGAAAAGCTCCATCATTATTATTCATCTGTGAAGCCATGGCTATTGTTTAAATTCCCCATAAAAGCACAAATAACTAAACTGAGCTACTGGAGCAGGCATTTCACTGCTTGTTTAATTTTCCGACTCGTACTTCCTGGCCAAACTTCCTCAGCAATGCTGTTTGTACATCCAGGTCTTTCTACAACTGATCTACAAGTCACTTCCTATCACCCTGTCTTTTCTGTCTGTAATGAACAGGGAAGGTATGAATATGAGCTTGCGTCGCGCGCTCTTCAGGGTAGCCCCTGATTGGTGCAGAGCAGAGATAATGAGCATTCCTCTCCACTACATTCAATCACAAGGGCGTCCACTGTGCCCTATCGACAGGAGCTCCGTATTCGCGCTTATCTGAACGAGGGCTTGAAATGAACAGAAAGAGGAACGCCGTAATATAATTACTGTGCTGGGGGAAGCTCCACAAGATCCATCACAAGCCGAGCTATCCCCCAGCATGCCCAGAAGCTTGAAAAAGCTTATATATATAGTGCAAGGACTGTGAATCACAGAAGGAAAAATGTCAGAAGTGAGGAGTCTCTTCAGGGACACGGGACCAAGGCAGAGGAGACTGCACGCTCATTTCCAGTTGGGATCTTCCTCTGGTCACTCTCCACCAATTAGCCCTTCCTTCAAGGAAGAAAAAAAATCCATCAAGTCAAATGTAGACAGCTTAATATGTCTAAAAAAGCAAGATTTTTTTTCCGTCACACAATGCGATTATTTCATAGTAAATTCCATAGTGAAACTTAGAGGCAACTTAGTCCTATAGTATTCTCTCTGCAAGATGATTCATCTTCAGTTGATGCTGACATTAATGAAATACTGTATACCTGAATCCTTGCTCAGAAGAATGGTATTTGTTATCCAGTGTCATTAGGTGACATGAAAAAACAGCCAGTTAAGTAGAAAGATGCAGGTTCTTCCTGAGGTATCACCACAATGCAAATGTTAGGCCCTGCTTAGGTGACTAGGCACCCTGCCAACCAGTGACCACCACTCATGGAAGACTAATAAGCCATCGGTACTGTGGCAGGAAACTCCGAGCCCTTAGCTTTGGCGGTCAAGGGGGACAATTGTTGGGGGTGTCCATTCAGCAGGTAAGCGGTCGTTAGCAGAGTGAGTCCGGATCTGGCTTTTCTGCCGCGTTATCTCAATCACCCAGGTTCATGACCCAGCACTCTGGCACTCTTGGAGAGAACAGTGATCTTTTTGCCAATTCCAG
Organism: Petrocephalus zakoni; assembly: GCA_026774425.1. NCBI lineage: Eukaryota > Metazoa > Chordata > Actinopteri > Osteoglossiformes > Mormyridae > Petrocephalus > Petrocephalus zakoni. Next base: position 14,099,115 of record JAODKN010000046.1, read on the forward strand.
AGGGAAAAGAAACCTCACCAAAGATGGGGCAACAGACTCACAGCAGGTTACTATTCGGAAAACGCTTTAAAGTGTTTCAGAAATCCTGCAGGAGAAGCGTTTCGGATTTTTAGAATGTCTGGCAGTTCTTAAACTCTGACTTTGAAAGGTTAAATAACAACGGCTGAAAAGCCCCGTTCTTCAGGAATCACACTAAGTGCAATAAACATGGTGATTTTCAAGCTGTCTCACGCTAAATGTGACCAGTTCAACCGAATGCCTGTGTTAGTATTAGAGAGATTTGGTAGTAGAGTTCTCTCTCCACAATCAGCAATGGTTTGTGATCACATAAACACAGCTAGACATTGATTTGTGTTTGTTTAATTTTCTCTCCCTTGGAAGAATCAAACTTCTAGCTTTCTACGGAGTCAGCAACAAAGCAAATTCAATTAAAATGCAAACTAGTGACAATCAGCAGAACTTGCAGACATGGAGGAGGACGGGACAGATTACAGAACCAAAATCCTTATCTGCAGGACACACAAAAGCAAGGAAGCATGATGTGAAGGGTTGTAATAAAGTGATTGCCACACGCTCATGTCAAGTGCCTGACGACAATTCTGTTGCGAAAGGCACTATATAAAAATAAACTGAATTGAATTAATAGTCTGAGTTCCACCCGTACTTCACTGAAGTTATAGTCAAAGAAGGTTTATATAATGGCAGCACTTTGTATTGTGGCATAAAAAGGAAAAGGGGGAGAACAGCTTCACTCTTGGCAGCGAAACGAGACAGATTGCAATACAGTACAATCTATAAATAGAGGTAAGTAGAGATACAGTATTTAGAGGCAAACATACAACAAAAAACCACACAGAAATCCATAATAGTTATTTGGTGCCGTGCGTATGGTTGACATGATAAGCCCGAACATTCAAAGTAAAGTTCAGGCAAGGAGAGGGACCAATCAAAAACCAGGGAAATTGTACTCTTAATGGGGTTGTGTTTTTTTGGTCAAAAGTCTAAACTGAAGTATCCCCTCATGTCTATGGGGAGAAGAGGAATTTGCAAGGCTAATAATGTCAGCGTTATTGTCACTAAGGCACTCCTGATTCTCAGCAACATCTGCCAGGAAAGCGTAGAGAATGAATATCCTTCTGTGCCCTGGCCCGCCCCCTCTCTGTCTCGCAGGTCAATTTCAATTCAATTTCAAGGTGCTTTATTGGCACGCCACAAGGTAGGGTTATCAAAGTCGTACAGGGGGACAGCAAGCCCAAAAGACATGCAATAACACAAATAAAGATTGACAAGCTTAGGAAAAAAGTTACAAATAAAAAGTTACAAAAACATTGTGTTGTGGAAATAATAGAGAGGATAGATGAGTAAGAATATCTTTGTATTATCACTTTGTCTCATTGTATCCAGAAGTAGCTATTATGTGCGGTTTGTTTTAATTATGCTTAGCATGGTGCAGACACAGGGTGCCCTGGGCCTGCCTGTGCCTTACCTTACCCACTAGGTACATGATGCAGACACAGGGTTCCCTGGGCCTGCCTGTGCCTTACCTTACCCACTAGCTGCATGGTGCAGACACAGGGTGCCCTAGGTCTGCCTGTGCCTTACCTTACCCACTAGCTGCATGGTGAAGACACAGGGTGCCCTGGGCCTGCCTGTGCCTTACCTTACCCACTAGCTGCATGGTGCAGACACAGGGTGCCCTGGGCCTGCCTGTGACTTACTTTACCCACTAGTTGCATGGTGCAGACACAGGGTGTGCTGGGCCTGCCTGTGCCTTACCTTACCCACTAGGTACATGA
>JAODKN010000046.1:14115374-14139795 GCA_026774425.1 Petrocephalus zakoni
CTCACTGTGTGCTCTAATGTATATGGCTGAGATGACAAATAAAGCACTACTACTACTACTACTACTACTACTACTACACACACACACGTAGACCCAGACTCACACACACACATGCACATAGACTCAGACTCACACACGCACACACACACAGACGCGTACACACACACACACATAGACCCAGACGCGTACACACAAACAAACACACACACACGGCCCTGCTTCTACAGCCATATGCTCCCACCTTCAGCAAGTTACTCTGGGCAATGTTTTCCTTTCATATAATCACAAAGCTGTTCAAGTACACTTTGATGAATAACTTCTCCCAAGTAAACAAATGAGGGCAAAAAGGAAAAAAAGAAGAAAACTGCAAATACTATTTCAAAACAACCCACAGATCAAAATAAATAACTAAAGAAATAAATATATATCACTAGACAGAAACTTCGTTTTATTTCCACGGATGGATGGATCATGGATGGATGGTTGGTAGTGTCCCAGCAATTTTCACACCTGTTTAGTTATTTGTTAATGACAGGAAAAGCAAGAGATCATGGTCTCCCAACCTGGTCCACTGGATATGTCGAACCTAATTTAAAAAAATGGCATTGCAATAAAAAATGCGATAAAAATTTGCAATAAAAATGGATCAGACATCAAAATCATGACCCAGGGTTCAGTTCCTCCTGTCTATCCTGGCTGTCGTACCCTGGAGCGGTGTTCTGCAGTTAAGCGGATCAGCTTTGTTAAGAGGACAATCTATATAAAAATAGTAAAACTGCCAAGAATGTTTATTTGTTTGTTTGTTAGTTCAAACATATTTAAGAAGCTTCCTTAACGTCTTCATGAAAAGTTGGGGTTCCAGGCAATTAAATCCAGACTTTAGAAAGGTGTGTATTCAGTATACATTAGAATAGGTGAATACCGTCATATTGACTGCTTCTAGATGGAGTTCTTGCTGCTGTATTCTTCATCTGTTGGAGCAATGCGATATTCTAATCCATCATAGACACAGGCATCTGTTGATGCTTCTATATCATTAGAAAACACCTCAGTCTGTATAAACTGAAAGAGACATATCCTACACGAGGGGTTAATATGAGAATTAAATGACAGGTCTGTGTTAAGCATTACACCAAGATTACTCATCTTTTCCGTGAAACCGAAACCAGCTGCTGATTACATGGCGTTACAAGTCGTGCTGTAAGCTGGTAGTAACAGAGCCTCTGTTTTATCAGTGCTTAGTCACATGGTGCTTTCCCACTGGCATGTAGCAGCCAGGCCGTACCTCAGCCATCGCTGTGCTTCGGCATTTCCAGGTTCACCAGGTTGCCAGGATAGTGACAGTGGTCTAAAACTGTAAAAATAGTGTAAAAGAGGTGCTTCTTTACTGTTCGCATAGTGTACGTCATGGGTTTCTGCGTGCTAATTTCCCCTAGCATGTCTGGTTGTGTTAGGTTAGCATCAAGGGCTAGCAGAATTAGCATTCGTTTGTGTAAATTCGCATTCCGAATCCATTCCATTGAGCTGTTCTATGGTACTTTTTAAGTAGGAGTTTGAAAACGTTCAAGAATGCATCAAAACATCATGATGTACAATACTGTGAATAATGAATAATACGCAGATCACCAGTATCGCTGTATTGTATTTCGACCAATCAGGTGGTGGTGAAGTACTGTAACCAGCTCGGTTTAGTCACGCTTTCAACTTTGCTAGTAAGCAGGTCCATCTCAGCACGGGTATGGTTAAGGAAGGGCTCACATAATTTACAATAGAAGGTCATCTCTTTGTGGTTGGGCTTTTGGTGGCAGTGGAAAGCCCCACATCACTCATTTCTCCTTAACCTCCTTAATGCAATTAACTAGGATAATTATGTGGAAATTCTAAAAAAATGTGTAGATAGGATTTAGTAAGTTTGTAGTAAGTTTTCAATCCAGATTTCTTTTCCTAGCTCATTAACCAACAAAAGTGTGTTTACTTAGTCAACAGTGCAATACAGACAAGTACATGGGTGACCCTCTAATGGAACAGACACGGAAGAATTGCCCTTTGATCTGCATCTTTATTAGGCAGGGAAGTTCCCTTGATTCCAAATGACCAATGAGCATGCACTGTGTGTTCTTTGATAGCCAGTTAGCGTTACAGATTGTGCTATTAGCACCTGGAATTCCAAGTCTATATGTAGTCAAGTCCGGGGATGACGTATTGTTACATCATAATTTAGTTTCACCTAACTATTGTTTTATACAAAGTGACAACAGAGCAGATGTATAACATGAGTCACAAAATAACGGAACAACGTTACTACCTTCTGTAGTAACCAATTAGCTTGCTTCCTTTCACAGCTTGTTCTTATAGAACCCATCTGTGCTATTTGGTGAAACGGTAGGAAGCTCATACCTGATGCAGGAATATTTCTTGGCCCCATACTGTTCTACTTTACATTGCATGTATGGCTAACCGGACTTTGTCAACTTAACCATTACCCTTAGGGTCATGGACGCTTCCAGAATGATTAGTCGGAGCCTGCTGGGGAGAGACCACAGAGTCTCATCTTTCAACAAGTTGTTCCTTTCATGAACAAACCTTTTTGTTTCCTGTTCCATGATCCATCTATTTTCTGTAAGCATGATGACACAATGACTCATATGTGATGGACATTACGCTTAGAGAGGATAGACACCACATGACCAGTTTCGCCCAGCTTATCCAATGAACTGACCCTTGATGCAGATAATCATGGGCCAGCTGACCCTATTGCAAAGCAGAAATAACGTCATGTGATCATAAAATTTCACATATTATTATGACAGGGTACCAGCATCTAGATTCATCTTGACAGGTCAGTACTCAATGTGGAACGCCGCTACTTCAACTCAGTGGGCTTGAATGGAAATGAGTCTGGCAGCTTAACACTTACGTCTGTCAATCGTGCAACTTAAAAGGTGCATAGTACAAGTGATCTCTTGATCCAAATGCTATCACACAGAGGCTACCACTCTGGTATTAATGTAGTACTGAACCAGGCTCGTCACTGGGTGCTTTGGAATGCAGTACAAATGGTACAGTAAGTTAAAATAACAGAGTATGGATATAGCAGCAAACCTGGACCCAACAGAGCCCATTTACATGTAATAGGTGTTTGTAAAGACAACTGAAGTCTGTCCATTCCTTTTAATAAAAGTACACTGCCTTGCCAAAAGAAAGTCACCATTTGAATTCAAATCAGAAGTACTTAAGAGTCAATGATTGGATCATTATTACAGCTCAGTAACGTTGCAATAAAGCAATAAAGCAATAAAGGGAAGTCAACTGAGTACCTGAAGCTACTGAATGGCCAGGTCTTCCAACCAATGGATTTTTTCTTCCCTAATAGCATGGACATATTCCAGGATGGGAATGCCAAGAATAATCTGGTTCAAATTGTGAAAGAGTGGTTCAGGGAGCACGAGGAATCATTTTCACACATGAATTGCTGACAACAAAGACGTCACCTTAACCCCACTGAAAGACATTGGGATGGGCTGATGACGACTTTACGGAGTGGTACAACTAACCTATCAACAATACAAGATGTTGATGAGAAATGAATGCAAATCTGGGTGAAAAAACTTCGAGATGTTGCATTAGCACATGGAACCAATGTGGAAACAAACAGTCACCAGGAAATTTAAGAAATTCCAACTTAGTTATTATGTTACTATAGTAACTTAAATACCCTCACCTCTCAGATGCTTTTTGGCTCTTTTTAAATCCTTGGATCTATTTGAATGCCATCTCTATAAACCAGAAGACCAATGTACCTGACCTAAAGAGAAGAGCATTCATCGCAGATGCCCCCTAGCATACCCTCCATGCAATGCTGAAACGCAGCTGGGGCATTTGTTAGTCCAGATGGGGTGCAGAAACTGTTTTATAGTGCAGATCCCAAAAAATGACACACAGAAGTAGACGGCTACAGTTCTCAGAGACATGTATAAATGGCAATATTCATGAATTCATGAATTCTCCTTTCCAAATTTTCCACACATTTTGCGCACATTCTTTATCTTCGTTGTTTATTGCACAGAATTGAGTTATAACTGTTGCACAACAATGTCATCAATGAGGTTATTCTTCAGTCTGAATGTTGCAATACAAAGACATCCGACTCCTTTAAAGAGTATCTGCCTGGCAATCTTCCTCTCTTGGTCTTGAAGGGCGTCAAGCAGATTCCACTTGTCTCTGGAAGCACAGTAGAGTTTGACTGTCTTGGCCTCCCTGGGCCATAGTAAAGGCTACACTCAGTCTTGGTTTTTAACCTCTTTGAACTCCTTGCAGATCAATGGGTCTGATGTCAGCTATCTACATCACTGTACAAATCATACCGTCATGTGAAAATGTACTTTTTCAATTCCAAGGACGTAACAAAAAATCATCTGGTCCTTAACAGGTCTTAAAATTAGGTCAATAGAACCTCAGATGAACAACAACAAATGACATATTATACTGTGTGGTTATTTATTTAACAAAATCTAAGCTAAAATACACTGTGTGAAAAAAGTCATGATCATCCAATAAGAGTTTAGGTAAGGATCAATCCCATGGGACAATTATAACTAGCTTAGGTTTACCCAGCTGACAGAGAAATCCTGCTTCATGGAACACCCCCCTGGCCTATAATTTTGTTTGCACACAAAATAGGACCCATGGACCAGATAAAGCTACCTCGCAAAATAATGTACTTACCCACAGAGTGCAACCGAATGCAACTCGAACCTGAGTTCCACCACATCCTGATCCAAAACCATAAACTAACCACTTCTATAGCTGAGCTGGTGCTAAATAGGAATGAGGGGGTGTGGGAGGGTGATGCTGGATATATTTAACACCTGTTAGCAACTACTGCGAATCAATTGTCAGCTCTGCAAAAGACCACTGCCAAGGAAGCGTTACAATGAAAAATGTCTTGCTGTTATTTAATTCGTGACTCTTCAATCCACTTCTTAGTTGTTTTTACCAGAGGTGTCAATTTCAGGTCCAGAAAGTAAAATTCCAGACCAGGATTTTGTTTCAACCAATCAGCTGAGCATAAAGAGTCACAGTCACAGAGTGCTCAACTAGTTGGTCGAAACAAAATCCTGGTCTGGATTTTTACTTTCTGGACCTGAAGTTGACACCTCTGGTTTTTACTCATTAAATACTAAGGAGCGAAATCCCACGAGGATTAAGGTCTAGTCCATTTGCAGTCTAGATGATTAATATATGAACACATTTTAATTCATTAATTAATGGGTTCCTGTTTGTATTCAATGTTATCCAGTTTAATGCACTGTGCTACCTGGGACTGGCCCCAGGACCCATGTCACACTGTCTGGGACACGCGGGACAGATGGGTCCCGTTCAACCTGAGCTCCTACAGTGTTTCTCTTGCACAAATTGATAGTCCGATTTGTGCCCATGAAATGAAATGCACAATGGATAATTTTGTCTTGGGGGTAAAACGCTGAATATTTGTAATTCTGGCTTTCAGCTGTTCTTCCCCATTGTACTCAGCCCGTGACTTTCTATTTTCTATGACTATCGACTTCAGGGATCTGCATTTTTTAAATGTTAGAGGCAATTCTGGAGCGTAAAGTAATTACTGACACAATTCTTAAGTGTCTCACCATCAGCATGCATCTAATCACTAATCTACATTCAAAAATGTAAAAATGTAAAAAAAAAAAAAAAAAAAAAACCCTCTTACCTAAATGTTGTGTTGCTTTACAGATGATGAAGCGTGTCCGAGAAAATCCAATTAGCGATTTTTAGCAGAACGGAAGGAACGTCTTTTTGCTATGCTACCCAAGGCACTTATTGTCGATGCCTTTTCCTTTCATTTACAGACGTCTCACGTTTTTTATAGATAACTCAGTTCCGTATTCCGTTTCGAGCGACTGGGTAATGTATGATTTTGTTTATTTGTTAACCTGTTAAATGTTAATTGTTTTCAGGCAGTTTAAAAAAAATATATATATGGGGATATTGGGGATTATGATATGAAAAATAAAAGCTAGCTATAAATTTTGGTTGTTGACACCAAAAGATGAGTCATCTAACAAGAAGACATACCTAGTTTTTGGGGACGGTGATGCACGTAAGTGAGCAATTAATATTTCTTTATTTAATATAGTTCTTTATTGAAATTTTTGTGTTATTTCAACAAGCATCCAAAACATTTTCCCACTTAAGTCACAACAGCTGGGGGCTGAAAAACAGGATTAATACGAGTAGCAGTCGTGTGTGTATGTGTGCACATTCCTATGTGTGTCTATCCGTCTTTTTTGGCTCACGGTCAGAGGAAGCTTGGTTCCAGTCTGACATCACACACACACACACACACACACTTGCATGCTTTTCATTTCACAGGTGGATGGACACATTACTTCTGATTTCAGGCATGCAGCTGTAATATCCCCCTGGTCTTGGATTTGATGATTAGCCTGAAGCCGCAGCACACACTTCCTGCTTGCATTGCCCTATTACTGGTGTGTGGAATGGCACTCTGGCTGGGGGATGTCTAGGGTTGGGAAGGAAAGAAGCTGCTAACCATGACTGAAAGCCACTGCATATGGATGCCAGTCTGGATACAGGGCAAAGAAGTGAGAAGAGAGCAGAGCTTCCTGATGGACAGAGTGCCGGTTAGAGCAGTCGCTTAAGAATTACGTTACTAATACACCCCCTGGCGCGATGTTCTGCGTTGATTGTATACCCAGGCTCTCCTATAGCTGTATATGTGTGGCATAGCCAAGAAGTGATTGGGATTTATGAATGGAACCATATATTTATAATGTATATGTCTACCATTTGTCCAGCAGCACTGGCAGAGAATACCAACCAGTGCTCAGTTCTGTCTACTTAATACCTTTGCAACAAAATTTGAATCGATTCTCTTGCCTTTGAAATGTATGAGGCAAACGGAATGTGAGCAATCATTTCTAGCCCGTCTCTCTGCATGCTCTGCACAGATCACTCTCATGTCAGTTTGTACCAGAGTTAGCCGGTGATGGATCTGCATTACACTGAGGCTTTTAATACCTCTGAAATTATCTCATCTTAAGTTGTGGTTTGGGTTATCCATCATCATGAGATTGCTAGGCTAGACAGATCTCCGCCGGCAATTGGACAAACACATTTCTCAAATTGCAAATGAGGTTTCCTCTGCAATCCCATAATGGACAGGAAGGTAGAAAATGGACATATGGACATTTGAGCAATTTCATTACTGAGTGAGACATACAGTACGTTAGTCATCTGCCCACTACCAAGTATTGTCCTCTCTGTTTGTCTGTTATCACAGGTAGCATTATCTCAAGTAGTGTTATCGCGGTTGGTGTTGTCACAGGTAGAGTTGTCAGAGGTAGCGTTATTATGAGTGAAGTTGTCACAGGTAGTGTTATCACAGGTACTGTTATCGCGGTTGGTGTTGTCACAGGTAGTGTTATCAGAGGTAGCGTTATTATGAGTAGTGTTGTCACAGGTAGTGTTATCTCAGGTACTGTTATCACAAGTAGTGTTATCACAGTTGGTGTTGTCACAGGTAATGTTATCAGAGGTAGCGTTATTATGAGTAGTGTTGTCACAGGTAGTGTTATCTCAGGTAGTGTTATCACGGGTAGTGTTATCACGGTTGGTGTTGTCACAGATAGTGTTATCAGAGGTAGCATTATTATGAGTAGTGTTGTCACAGGTAGTGTTATCACGGTTGGAGTTGTCACATGGACGGTAACTGCATCTGCTGATTGAAAGGCCCTGCAGCGGCACTCCAATTCGGCCCAGCACATCATCGGTACGCAGCTCCCTGTAATAAAAGACATCCACCACAAACAGTGCCATCATAGTGGTCTCAGCATCAACAGGGACCCCACCCCCCCTCCAACCACGGTCTGTTCTCCCTCCTGCCCTTTGGGAGGTGCTACAGAAGTCTCTATGCCCGCACTTCCAAACTCAGGAACAGCTTCTTCCCTCAAGCTGTTAACCTCCTAAATCATCAACCCGCTGAACACTGATCTGTTGTCATTCGCCTCACTTACTCACCCTCCCAACTGAGCCCTCAATTGGCATTTGCACTCACTTGTCTTTGCACTATTTTATTTAATTACACTATTATCTGGACCTTATGACCTTACATATAATGTATGTGTATGTGTATGTGATTTATGTATGTATAAATGTATGTTCTGATGAAGTCACAACTCCCCTTTCATTTTCACACGTGCCAGCACATTGTGTTAATGACAATAAAAATTGGATTAAATTGAATTAAAGGTAGTGATATGAGAGGTAGCATTATTATGAGTAGTGTTGTCACAGGTAGTGTTATTACGGGTAGAGTTATTATGGGTAGTGTCACGTGGAATGTGGCTATGGCATCATGTTATATTTTGTGGGTGTTGTTAATTTTGGCTTGTTTGTTACATTATACGTATTATATATCAGTTATATGTATCAAGGCTCCCGGATCTTCCGGGTGGGGCGGGATGTCCGAGTGATTTGTGCCAGGCCGACTTCGTTAGCAGCAGTAGAGTTTGTAGCTGTGTCTTTGCTCCTGCTTGTGACTGGCCCATTGATTTTATTAGCTGATAAATAACCTTTACAGCTTTGGCTCAAGACTTGACATTTGGAAGAAAAAAAATGAAAGATACAATGAGTCCCTTTGTTCAAAGCCATGTCTGGTCAGTACCTTTATGGAGCACACAGCAATTTGTTTACTGCTTCTCTTAATAATCATAAAACGCATGTTGGACTTTATTGCCCATTATACAGGAAGTATTTTATTTTGCTTCAGGGTAATACATGATGACATTGGTACGGCAAAGCTGAAATTAGTTTCTTTGAATTCTTTGAATATATAACACGAATTCACCTTGACATTGATTTGAAATTCACTGATACACAATTACACTGTGTAATGTTGTTTAAAAGGAATGTCTATTCCACTATTCTGATCATGCTGCAACACCGTTGTGGCTAGAAACTGTGATAGCGCATAGAGATTGTTCTATAAGTTGTTGCTAATTTGCCACTGCATCAACCTTCTGCTAATACAGCACAGTGCACCGAAAATATTTGTCAGTCAAACCATGTGTACTAAACAGAAATCGGAACATTGTGCTAGTGTCACGGCGGCGTTGCATGGCACAGGCGAGAAGGGACGGTGGCGATCCAGTGGTGACCCACCTGGGGTTTCTCAGGGAACTGAGCACTGGGGAAAGTACAAAAGGGCCGTGAGGGATCAAAAGCAAATGGGGAAAACAAGAATAAGCTAAAAAGAAAACAACTAAGTAACTGGACTAAACAGGGACTAAAAACCAGAGTTTACAATACACAGAGTAACCTCTCACACAAACATATACGTAATACATAGTGACACATTCTCCCGCAAATTAACACGATTGCCAACTGGGGAGACGAACTAAGGCAAGAACTTAAATGAGGATTCAAATCAGACTGAGCTAACGAGGATGCAGGAGAGAAGTATTAACCCAACAGCCAATCCTAAAGAACACAAAATACACACAACAGGTGAAACTAAAAAACAGGGAGTGATCACAGAGCTAGGAGGGTTAACAAACCGGAAATCACTAATCAAATACGGAAAATAGAAGGGGACGAGAAAGTACAAAGTACAAAGAACCAGAACGCAACAAGGGTGGATCATGGATGGGAGAAATATGACAGAAAGGAAACGCAAGGAAAACCAAAAGTACAAACACTGAAGACAAAATTCCAAAAATCCAGATGAGGTGAGGCTGGGTTTTGCCAGCCTCAAACCCACAACCCTGGGGTTTACCGTCTGAGCCACACACTCAGCCACCGGGCGATCTAGGGGACAGGGAAAACACACTAGGAACTACAGGACACAGCAGGGAAAAAGCAGAATGGCCAAACGTGGAAGGGTCACAGAGGGCGGCGTCGAACGGTACAGACCCTGACAGCTAGACTGAATTGCGGCATGTGTTGGATCATTATTATTGTTTTGATTAGCAGATGCTTTTATCCTAAGCAGGATGCGGAAGCCGTTAGCATTTCCCAGCATGCCTCACGAGCCGCTGTGCATAGCCCCTTGTATGTATTTAATAGTGTAAGTGCTCATCTGTTCCCAATTGTGGCATGCGTGTTTGCTCATGTCTTACATTAACCATGTCCAATCTTTATGTGTCTTTAGCGTTGCATAAATTACCCAACGTGTGTGTACCTTACAGTCCAGTGTGTGACGTTCCTGTGTTTCCCTGCTACACTGATTTGGATGCACATTGGGGGCCTGTATTAGTTCTTTTAAGGGCTATAATAAAAGAATGTGTTCTCTCTCTAAAGAAACCTTCTCGTCTTTCACTGGCGGGATGGCTCAGTCAGCCAGATATTGCAGTATGTTTCTTTTGAGAAGGCGTGGCTACCCATTAGAGAGTGGAATCACTCAGCCAATCCAGGGATTCGACCACGGGCCACCTGATCACTGATGCAGTCTTGTAACTAGTTGACCAGATACCACAAGCATTATTGTTCACACTACTATTGCTTATATTATATGCTAAAATGCATTTCACATAGATGTTTATTCGGTTTTATGGGAATATATTACTCACTTCCTGCCAGTCAGCTGATCATGTTGTTATCATGGCCTGTCTCCCAGCCTCTGCCTGCATTTCTCTGTGACCCTGGGTGGAGGAGATGATGCGCGAGAGACTGGACGACAGTCTCAGGTGCCGTGTCGTGACCGTGTTCAACAAAGTTTCGGCTGCGCTTGCGGAAAAATTTCTTCTTTGATTCCACAGAATGGCCAGCAAATCACAGAGGGCTCCCGGGCATGTGTCAACATGTACATGGAGAATTACCCCCAGGCTCCTCCACACTGCTTCCCGAAGAATGTAAAGGGCAGCCCGCGGGGCAGCGAGGCAGAAGACAGGCCCTCGATGTGGGTTTCTGAACGCTGTCAGGCATAGGTAAAGGCTCGCGATAACCTGGCTACGGAAAGCCCCTCATGATGGGATTTCTCCTGGCCATTGGTATGATTGTGTCGGTAAGCCTTTAACAGGATTTCACAACAGAGGAACAAAGGCACGCAACCGCAATCTGAGTGCGGCACGGTTTAAAGGAGGTGGGGGGGGGGGGGGGCGTAGGCTGAGGGAAGGGGAAGAAACACATTTACAGTGCGGATCGCAGAAGCAAAGTACCCTGGATATGTGTCCCCAAGCTTTTAACAACTGAATACAGAGTTTGAATCCGTTGCTGTTATTCTTATGATGTGCTGTGTTACACAGGTGTGGCCATTACCTAGTTTTGTTAGACAGTTGTTCTCTTTATTCCTCAGAAAGCATCAAACCCTGTCAGATACTGGACATTCAGTATTCAGAATTCAGAAAGAGACAACGTCTAGAGAACAAATGCATTGGCCAAAAGCCTCGGGTTGGTCTCTGGTTTAGCAGCTCACGTCTGGACGCCTTCTTGTCAAGCAGGGGGCCTCTGGTTACGCCTTCGAGGAGATTGCTGTGGCCCACTGTGACACGACAGATGTACGGCGATATATAGCTTCTCCTCCTCATATTCGGGCAGTGAATTGCGATTTGGCCTCAAGCTCACCACCTACTCCCACTCCAGAACACAACTTAATTGGAGTGGATTCCCTGTGGACTCACAGGACGCTGCACACACAAGACAGGCTATTTTACTCTTCATCCAGCGGACAGCCCCCATGACAGCCTCCCCAGGGGGCCATTACAGACGCCTCTCCCCCGTCTCGCTCTTACATTAATTCAGCTCCTGCTGGCTCCGGAATTTGACGGCTACTGAGTTGGGAAGTTCATCCACTTGGAGGGCAGCCCATTCAGTGTGACACGTCTTTTAAAAACAAATTAACATGTAGAAATATCAGCAATTTTCAGTTTTGGATCCGCCCACCCATTTCCTGAAAGCGCATGTCCTATTGGGGCTCGTGGGTCAGTTTTGGATGTGTTCTTGAAATCCATATTAACGTGAAACATCCATCCATATATTCATGTTCTAACCACTTTTCCTAACTAGGGTCACGGGGTAAAGGCGAAATGCTAACACTTTGCTTGACGGGGCACAAATTCTTTACAATAAGAATTTGTTTTAGTTACTCCTGAAGTACAAATTATGAACTAATATAGGCATTACTTAGGATAAAAGATGCATCATGATTAATTAATGATGAACAAATATGAGATCAGCATTTCACACGTTATTTATGACGTGTTCCTTCAGTGCTGATCTCTTGTTTGTTCATCACTAATGAATTGTGATGCATCTCTTATCTCAAGTAGCAACTATATTTGTTCATGATTTGTACTTCACTAGTTATTACTATTTGTGCCCCGACACAAAGCGTTACCATGTAAATATAGGATTTCAGAAATTTTATCTACTGCAGTGCAATGTTTCTGTTCTCAATTCCTCTCTATAATATATTTAAATTAAAAAACATGTCAAATCAATGAGACTTCAAGGTTTGTGTCCTTTGAAAAGAATGAAACAGCACCTGTGTGGTGTAGATTAGGAGTAGTGTGGTGTAGGTGAGGAGTGTTACCCAAGCGCGGGGGGGCTGGCTGAGGAGGTGGGGCGGCACAAACACTCATCCACTCTTTGTCAAATGCTTAACCGCAACTCAGATCGTATTGCAAGAGTAAGAAAATAAATATGAGAGTTATTTTTGTGAAGGTCATGTTTCTGTGTAACAACCATAAAATGACTTTCACGCAGATTAACTGTGTAAATTAATTGTGATTGCATGTTCTCCACTTGTGTCACTATCAGTTGTTGGAACAAGAATATTTCATCATGTTTCTCACTAGACCTGTTCAGGTGGGATACCTTAGTAAAAAGACCCTTCTAGGACGCACATACCAAATTCTAAGCTGCGCTGCTTCTAATTCTTTTACTGATTATTAAAATAACACGGTCCTGTTGGCATGTTTGGCATCAAACATCCCTAAAATTATGCTATTGTCCATAATCACTTACAGCACATTCTCCCAATATGTGACAGCCCAGGTCTGTCCATTTCATGTCCAAGTCATGTTGGTCACTGGTATATGCCTGCAGATTACTCAGAACCTGGCGATTAGAAGTGTAAAAAGACTAAACCCATAATAATTAAAACCAGCAACCAGCCAGGAGATAGAATAGCAATGTTTTATTGATCCCTGTGTGGAAATCCTCCTTTCACCTGCGTCTTGCTCTCTATGAGACACACGTACAGGTAAACACAGGCTCCGGGGGCCACGGCAGAGGGTCGGCAGAGCAAGCAGCGCCGTTGGGGCCGGGGGTTAAGGGTCTTGCTGAAGGGCCCACAGACACATGACCGTCCTGCCAAGCCTCAAACCGGCCGCCTTCCGATCACTGGCATAGCGGCCTAGGTCACTGAGCCGCACAGCGTCTCAAAATGTTATAAGTGTGTGCCGCACTACCCCAGTTAGTAAAGACCTCAAATGTGCAAAAAATATACCGATAACTAATGTTTCCACACAGAGCTTGTATATGTAGATCAATTAATTAGAGCACAAAAAACAAATACTCAAACTCCTGCTGTAATACCTTCCAAGTGATTATGTCTTGTTTTGCAATGCTTCTTACCAGGCTTTATTATTGTGTTAGATCTATTTAAGAGAAACCTAATGCGTCTTATTGTTGCGTTCATTAAAGTTATATATGAAATTGATTCTTCACACTTCCTGCCAGCTTGTTATTTGCTTTTAACACCCCCAATAAGAAATTGCACAAATGCCTTTCAAGCAGTATTTTACATGCTTATTTATAACAGCATCTGATTTCGATATGCTACTGATAGAGAGTATCTCATCCAGAGTGTGCGTAGGCGCACAGCCATTGTATGGGCCAGTGCTGCTAAACCTAGAACAGGAATCATTTTGTCAAGTCCTGGAAAGAATTAAGAGACCACAGCACAATTAAGTAAATAATCTGCATTTTATCCTGGTTTAATCTTGGCTGGCCTGGTAGAAGGCTACACCAGGCGGCAAAGTTTCTAAGGGTTCGTTGTTTCTTAGACAGCAGTAGCCTACGCAAGAGCAATGTGAAGCAGGACACACTGGGAATGACCAGAAACCAGTCAGGTAATGGGCAGAAGCGGCTTTCTAATGCCAGAGATGACCGTCATCTTAGCCAGCAGTGCCTCATGAATCGGAGGATGACATGACTTTCATAAGGAATGGGAAACATTAAGTGGTGTGACATGCACAGCTAGGGCAGTTAGTCTCAGGCTCCTAGAAGCAGGACTGAAGTCCCATAAAGCAAGGAATAAGCCCTTAATTAGAAAGAAACGGAGAAGAACCAGGCTGCAATCTGCAAAAAAATATATATATTTTACACAGATGCATAACCATAAATTGAGAAATGAGTGAAACAAAAAATTGTGCTGCGGTTTCTTAATTTTTTCTGGGGATGAATGTTTGTTCCGTTACCCTGTTAAATAAACATTCTAAAGCATATTTGAATTTGTGTTCTGTACATTGCTGGTCATTTCTGCTTGTATTAGAAATATTGCTCATTTTGCAGTTTTCTTCTTGTGCCACCAAACATGGAATAATTGAATAGTGATGCGTTATTCATCCCGATTTGTAAACTGGGTCGTTTTTGCACGCCCTGTCTTTTTCTCCATGAGACACGCAGACCCAGAAACAGCTGAAAGCTGGGGGTACTGGGGTCACGGCGCCGGGTCCACCGCTGTCCAGCAGCGCTGGGGAAACTCGGGTCAAGGGTCCCGCTCAACAATGACATTAGCCTTTGAACCAACAACCTGCCAATCACAGCCTTAACCTGCAGGTCAAAACCCCAGAGCTGAACCTGGGACACCTCACACCCTAAGGGAGAACCCACATTTAAATTAAATGCATTTTTCAGTACTTAAATCACTAGTTGCATCAATGCAAGCTTATTAAAGCATGTTAGTTAACAGAAGTCTGTTTTCTTGCTGCGCTTGGTCTGCATAGCTCCTGAAATGGTAAGTCTTTTTCATTCTGGATGCAGACCTTGCTCACCTGTTACTTTGTCATTCACACTGCCTTACTCATTTCATTAATTCTCATTAAGTTGTAATGGGATTTCCTTAAGGATTGATTATTTTCTCAGCAAGGGTAGTGAGATAATGTTGTTAAGAAACTCAGGTGCTTTTATGACTTGAGATCAGTGGCAAGCTCTGACCCCCATACCCTTATCCCTGCTCTATGGACACCCCCGATGCTCAAACACACAGAGTAGTGTGGGTTTGGGTTCAGAAAGTACAGATCCAGACCAAGATTTTGTTTCAACCAACCAGTCAAGTACTCTTTCATCGTGGCCCTTTGTACTCAACTAGTTGGTTGGGACAAAATCTTGGTCTGGATTTGCACACACACACACAGGCCATAGTTATACATATCCACGAGCCTCTGATGAGCACTCAACTTTCAGCTATAACCCCTTAGCTTAGAAGTTACTACTGTCATTCTGATGCCAGGCTTGGTTGGCCCATCTCTCTCCCAGATCTTGCCAGGGCTCTCACTGGCTCCTTTTCAAGGGCTTCGCCTTCTGTGGCCAACACTTTGGTGTCCATATGTTAGTGTCGAGCTCGCAGCTCAATCCTGATAGCAAACTCAAGTAAGGTCACAAACAAAGTAAGGACCTGATAAACTGCTGTGTACCCATTAGCCACTGATCCAACATCGATTCTTCAGATGGAGGGGTTAAATGCAGTTCATCTCCATATAAGCTGTTCATGAGCAGACACAGCAATATTGCAAATGGATGCATATTCCAAGCCACAGACGCAAAAACATATTGTGTTATGGCTAACCTCTGACACAAAACTTACATTTCATGGCACTACTCCTTCTGTAATGACAGGGTAACCAGATATTTGACGATTGAGGACAGGATTTTCAAACTACTATTTCAAATAAACGGACCAGGATTTCACTAATCATTTTTGTTCTAATTCAAGGCCCATATTTAGCACTATGCAATTGCCTGAACATTTGTAGAATACGGGACCTGGTCCTGTAGTGATCCTACCTTGGTCAATAGTATGATTGACAGCTCAAACAACCAACCAGTGAAATCTGACTGCAGGGGGCACCTTTAGTGATCCTACTTGGTCAGTGGCATTACTGACACCTCGATCAACCAATCTGTGAGAACCTGAATGCATGGAGCACCAGAATAAACAGACTCTAAGAAGTAAGCGACAATTTTTTTGGGTGAAGAAAAGTGACACTGGATCCAATCCAATTCCTTGCTGTCATAGTACAAACAAATGAGGGCATATACAGTATAAGAAGAGACTTACAAAAGCAGAAACAGATGGTGTGCGAATGTTAAGGTTACAGGTGCACTTTATAAGTGTGCTCTTTCATTATGCAGCTACCTGTAACCTAGGTTGCACAGATGTTTTTCAGAGCCATCACACCTCAACCTGCTCAATTGTCTTCATCATGAGCCGCAAAAGCTCCACCCCCCTATTTTTACGTCAGCATAAAAGTTCTGCAAATCGTCCGCACCCCCCAGCCACCGCAGGTTTAATGACAGGTTTCCAAATGGCGCCTATAAGCAGATGCAGACTAATACACACTCTCTCCACTCCTCGCTACAGTAAAAGCCTTTGTAGGAACCGAAGGTTAAGTGCATCTGGGAGGAAAAAACTGCAACTTCTGTGTTAGAAAAATATTCCTTTTAAATATCCTATAATGGTGTTGGGGGAAGGGTGGACCGATGGAATTGCTTTATGGGTGCAAAAAGACAGCTAAAGAACAACAGGAAATCGACATATGCACTCGCCTGAGAGTCCATTCACTGCTCATTTGGCTGGAGCCGTCTTGCAGCTCCCCATTAGCTGGTTTGCAATATGACTCACTGCAGCTACATGAAGCTGAAATCCGTTGATGAAGCTGAAATCAACGGAGACGTTCATGGCCGTGCAGGCCTGATAGGTACAGCTCTTTCCAGTCACTTTCCAGTCACAAGTATTAAAATTTCAGACGCATTTTTTATTGTCTTGATTTTTTTATGTGCATACTTTTTTCTCATTTTCTGGTACCCATCATTTAAAAAAAAAAAAACAAAAACGTGGAGCAGGTGTGTTGCATTTCTATGAAGGACCACTTAGTAAATATTCAGATTTTTTTCTCATTCGTGCTTAGAAACTGCAGAAGGCATGTCGTCAATCTCTGATAAAGGCATCATTAACTGAGAGTAAGGGCAACATCAAAGACAGAAATGTAAAGGTGCACAAGTTTTTTATGCTTTCAAATAAAATGGTGTGGCAAGGTTCATTTAGTAGTTTAGGGATGGACTAATCACTTATGTCCCGAATCCAGGCTAAGGCCTCAGTTAATGCACATAAAGTGTAATCTGCATAAACTGCATAAATATTGAACTCAGCTGAAGTCAATCTGCATAACGCAGTATGATCTAGCACACAATGTTCAACAACCACTTGGTGAAACGCAGCAGTTAGCAACTAAGCTGCTAGCCTATGAACCTGCTTTTGTAAAGTCATTTTTTTTTTAATTTTTAAACATAAACATAGTGCGAAAATCTTGAGATCTTCCGGACACAGGGGCCCTCCTGGAATCTTCCATCCTCTTTCCCCATTCTCACGGTCTTTAGGGAGAGCGTTACGGCAGGATGTGCAGGTGTCCTGTGCATTTTTTCTCTGTATGGGAAGTAAACGGCTGATTGGATAGTTCGTCTTCATAATTCTTTCTGTTATGAGGAGAAAATGGATTTCTGGGAATTTTATTCATCTGCTATGTCCAAGCCGTCTGTTCCATTCATTTGATATAATGAATCTGAGAAATTGAAAACAAACAAACCTCAAATGAAGGCGGCTGATTATTCTGCACTGATAACAAGCCGTAACCAAACCTCCGTTTTATGAAGACAATCGATTCCTGCCTGGGTTGTCAATCACTTGCTCATCCACCCTGTTTGTGCGGCCTTGGAACAACAGCGAATTTCAGAACAAATGACTGAATGTCCCTGTGACCAGTGAGGTTACCAATATCTCTCCAGAAATGAGGGATTTGTAGACACAATCAGCACTTAGCGTCAACTTCATCCATGTTTCTGTGTCCACACAGTTACGCTATATGACCTAAAATAAGTGGACGACCATATTAATTATAGGAATTGCCTGATCTGGGCACACTCATTGCTCACAGTGTATTATTAAGCACAACCTCCTGCAGCAAACACTGACAGCTGAAGAGGTGGCCAAACAGTAGAGGTTAGTAACTTTTTACTTGGCACCTGAATAGCAACAAGTCCCACCAGCAATGTTCCAGAATTTAATGGAAAGTCATCCAAGAAAAGGAGAGGCTACTATAGCAACAAAGGGCCGAGTGCCTTCATATTATTGCCCTTGGTTTCAGAAGGAGATGTTGGAAAAGCTGGTCTCTACATATTTTTGGTCATATAGCATATAGTCTGAACCTTAGTGAACTGCTTTGTTAATACTATCAACTAATTCAGCTTTAAGTTTTAATCTTAGTCACCCATACGATTCCTGTGACTCCAGGCTAGAGCCATTCATCCAGTCAGAGGAGCTCGAGATCTCTGGGGGGCCCTTGGCTGTTTTGCCAACCGGACCCCTGATTTTGATTTTGATCTAGGGTCCAGTCTACGCATTTATCCCTTCAACCAATGTCCCTCTTGCTGATCAGGACCTTAATTCCATTTCCCGTTCGGAGGGAACCCATTAGCCTTTACCCAAAGGGGTGTCTCACCTTTGACTTGCCAAGGACAGAGAAGCTCCCTTAGATCTCCGTTTGAAAGCAGCATACAGTGTGGTGATGCAGAGCCTTCCTTACTGTTACAGGCACTGTATAGCTGGAGAGAACCACAGCAATCAGAGGGTGATGCCTTTGAAAGAGTTCATTCATTGTGCAAGGAGCAGAGATGTGTTTAACCTGTTGCCCTCTTGTGGCACCTTTGTAAATCATAAGGTTATATTATTCATTTCCCCCCGGAATGCAGACCCTTTTCACATGATCTGAAATTAAGTAAGAAATTACTTTCTGAAAGTGCATTTGCCTTGAATTATGTGGTGCTTTTTTATTCAATTGACAAATGCCCCTAATATTTTAATGCAATGTCTGCATTTTTTTCCCTTTTTATACATATTAATAAGATTACGTTTTAACGCTTACACTTTTACAAGTGCTTTTAGGAAAGTGATTCATTTCTGTGGAGAAGCTTTATGGCTGGCTGGATTTATTCCTAAGAAAGACTATAAAACCGATATGAACCTTGGTCATTTGGCCCTCTGTTTACCATGGCATGATGGCAGAGGATTGTCCGGAGAAGTTAGAATAGCGATACTCATGACCCAGCTCTTTTATCCAAATTGACCTACATTTCAAAATATTTACATATCTGGGTGTTTTACTGGAGTTGAGAAAATGGCCTTGCTCAGTGGAACATCAGCAGGAGCTGCCCGGAGGTCTTAAGGTACCAAATACCTTAACCCTGACAAATGGGTTCCAGAGAACTTGCAAGGGCCTTTCTCAGGGACCCAACATTGGCATTAATCTGCCGGGCCAGGGATTTTAACCAGCAACTTTCCGATGATGGACATGGAGTTCTAACCTGAGCCACACACGACTGCCTCACTTACGAAATGTGGCAAGAGGTGCGCTGACATACCTAGCGCGTAAGTACAATCACAGCAGGAAGCTTAGCGATTCATGAATATGTTGCACTAATTGCATAAAATGTGTGCGCCTTATTGTAGCACAGAAGCATTCTTAGAAATTAACCAGGAAATATTCCGGCCTCTCATAACATAACGAAAGTACTGTTACTGATAGAAGTGAATAAACTGCTCTTTAGAGCCAGTCAGACCTGCAGAGGCACAGTAAACACAGCTATAAAAGGCAGGGAAGGAGGACGGAGGAATCTCTGCCCCCACATTGTATCTGTGTTTTTCAGTTTCATTTCTCTTTTTTATTCGCACTTAGTTGAAGCGTGCTATGAGGTTTGGGTCAGCCCTAAGCTGGCATGCAGCTCCGCAGGAGGTGGAGTGGAAACAAAGGGTCGGATTTGGCAGTGAGGACCCAGGATGGTCTGTCCTCTTGCCCTGCTTACACACAGACAGCCAACCAGACCAGGGCAGGGAGAGAGACAGACAGGTAGGCAAAGAGAGATAGACAGAAAGGCAAAGAGAGACAAACAGAAAGAGAGATAGACAGAGAGACAAAGAGAGACAAACAGAAAGAGAGACAGACAGATAGGCAAAGAGAGACAAACAGAAAGAGAGATAGACAGAGAGGCAAAGAGAGACAAACAGAAAGAGAGATAGACAGAGAGGCAAAGAGAGACAAACAGAAAGAGAGACAGACAGATAGGCAAAGAGAGACAAACAGAAAGAGAGACAGACAGATAGGCAAAGAAACTCTACCCCTTATGTACAGAGATGCCCTTACTCCAAATGTGGTGTCACTGGCATCTTCTCGCTAATCTCTAATGCTCACAGATCCAGATGATGACAACACAGTTATTTCACATTGCTGTGCAAGCAAACAGAGACACGTGTACCGGCATGCACACTCACACATACACACACACACACTCACGCACCCACTGAAAATCCCCTGCTTCCCTCCCCTCTCCATGACCTAGCACAAACAGACACTTCCTTGTAAATCAGACTGCTTCACGACGCTGAAGAACCGTGGACCACAGCTGTGCTCTGCTGCCCAGTTGTGCATATCAGCATCGCACAGATAAGTCAGAGAGTGCAGAAGGATGGATCGGCACAAACTGAGAGTGTAAGCACCTATCAGGCACCGTGAACCTTAAGGCATATCTCCAGCAACTTCTGCGCCCAGAGATATGGTGTCTCTTGAGGATGGTAACTTATTTCTTGACCTATTCGTGACAGATGTACAGGAGTAGGATATTTGCTACTAGCCATCTGGGCTAGTTCGGTAAAAAAATAAAATCAATAAAATAATAATAAGTACAAGTGTAGATACACCGTAACTAGCCACAATGTAAATGTGCACAAAGAGCCAAAACGATCAAGACGATGAAAAGTGGCATTTGAGACAAAAGTGATGCATTAAATCAAATCTAATACTCATTCATCAGGCTCTTAAATTTGATTGGCTAACTGGGACAAGACTGAGACAAGGATTGGCTAAGAAGTCCGCGCTCAGGTTATCGCCCCAGAGAATTTCCAGACAGTGTCTGTGCTGAGAGATGAACACACAATGTAATGTGTTTTTTTGTTGTAGCCTGACATGCTGTTTCTTTATTTAGCCAGTGGGCTTGTGTTCAGTTTGTTTTGTACTCGCCCTTCGTTTAAATTACTCGCCTCAGGTGAGCGGGTGAGTTTAATTTCCAGCCCTGGATCTGTAGCTCCAAAGCCAAATCCTTGCTACTGGCTATAATTATTTATGTTTCATAGTATTTCCGTTAAAAGCCTGGAGCCTGTTGAGGTTGCTGACCAAGGTGGGAGGCAAAAGGGGAGTGGCCTAACAGTCCAACCACTGTGGTAATTGGATCATACCGTAGGGATACAATGAGAATTGTATTGATTTAAGTCAGGCCCCGTTGGATAGTGCAGCACTTAGTGTATAAATAGAGCTGTTTCAACTGTAAATGAAGCCTGAAGACAGTGGTGAGGATGCGGTGGTGTCTCTATCGTACACCAAGTGGCGGAATTAAGGCTCTCTCTGCGTCTGCAATCAATGGCAGGGCTACTGGGCATTCTGGCTGTTTACGTTCGCTAAAAACTGGGCGAAGAAGCTGTTTTCATTCTGCATTCCTCTCATATCGCTCATGCTGCTTTATTGATTTTTTAATACTTGAGTACTTCAATATTTTGGGGGTGGGGAAAGGAATGTATAGAATTCACGTAGATTGATGTGAATTTATTTAAGTCACTTCAACTAATGGGCTGTTAAGTAGGTTCATGTAAGATTATAGTGATGACATTTATAAAGTGAATTAGAAAAAAGAACATATATATATATATATATATATATATATATTTAACCCTTTTATATATTTTAACCCTGGATGAGGAGTTATAGAAAATGGATGGATGGATGGATGGATAGTTTTAATATTTTGACTGAACGTGAGGCAGGAGATTGAGAGTTGCTCGCAGGAAGAGAGTACTGCTGTTGTGTCTTTTGTGACTATTTGGTAACACTTCACTGGAGGGGCACAAATAAAATAATAGTACACTATTACTTAATGTATTAATAACCTGGAGCTAAGTGTTAATTACATGTGATCCTATATTTCGTCATCAGTAATAAGTCATAATGGTTCACGTATCTATGCCGTTACTATATTTGATCATGATTTGTTTTTGAGTAGTAACTGAGTTACTATGTTTCTTACGCCCCCTCAAGTAAAGTGTTCTGATGAAGTAGCACGGTCAAATTAACCTGGTAATTGTACCAGATACTCCTGAGCGAGGAACCTCGGCACGACATATGGAAATGTGCCAGTCCACTGGGATAGGAGAAGAAAGGGGAATTTGATGGTGGCATGGCAGAAGAGGGAACTGTCTGACACCTCGGGCTGGGAAAGAGGGAGGTGTCACCCCTCACCTGTGACAGGCGTCACAGTGGTACCCACATAATCGTCTGTCACCGCAATACCAGCAGAACCAGAAATGGATCCAGGAGTCTCGTAACGCAGTTGCATCACCTAGCAACAAATAATTGGTTTAATTAGGCATTCTTGCTATCCAGTAAATGGAGGAATTACTTCACATGGTGTCAATATACATTAGAAATCAGATTAGTGTATTTAATTCTGGTACCCAAGCCTTGGGGACAAGATTATCAACGAGAAAAGTGTTGAAGTCGCTGTTTTGTTTGTCACGTGTGATTCTTTAGTGCACAAATTCTCACACACACAGACACACACATAATGAAGGAAAGAGAAAACACTGTAAGTGTGCAAGGTCACCTGGCTGTCCAGCCCACCTGGGCAGGATAACGCTGCACAGGTCACGAGGCGCTATCGTCGGCCATGCCAGCAGGCGGTCTGTAGGTCGTGTCTCTGTTCCCTCTATCGCTGCAGACCAGGCTCTACATGTGGTCTGCTAAATCCCAGGGCATCCAGGCATGTGGAGAGAAGAGGGACATGGATCAATACAGGCTCTCAGACACGTCACGAGCCCGAAGCCCCGGCTGAATAAGAAGGAGCCCCAGATGATTAGTTTGGCTCTGGTGTTTTAACAGCCCTGCTCTCTGTTTGAGAATCACGTATATCACAACGGTCCTGATGCTAGGCTCTTCTTCCCAGAGCCTTCATAGTGCTGCGATCATCGCGTCATCATTCCAATATGAGGATCCACTGACAGGTCGGCTCTCTGGGCTAAGCCCCTGATGTCTTACAGTCCCAGCAGCGCCCCCTACAGATGCTGATCCGTGACTGACGGGCAAATAAAGGCGAAACAGCAGCCTGTGCTCTTACACTAACAGCCTTTGGCCGGGTTATAGTAATAGGTCTTCAGGCTGGCTTTAACTGCTGAGATTGCAGGGCTATCCCTCACTAGCAGGGAGCTAGCAGACTGTTCTATAGACTAGGGGCCCTGGGGCTGATGGCTTTACTGGCAATATTCATTTTATTTATGTGAGGAATTGCAAGAAGGCCTGCATTCCATATATATGCTTAAAGTGTACATTCTTCGCTGTAGATGAGCAGAGGTTTGACCTTTTAGTGTTCAGGAGCCTCTAGTACAAACGTGTTCCTGAATTACGTTAAACAATTTTAGTCTGAAAGAATTACCCAAGAGTTACCTCGTTATTAATTATCCATATTCCTTTTTAAATAGTTCAGATGGATTCATACAAAGGTTAAACAAAGGTCCCTACGACAGTTCAACAAAAGTCTTGATATGAAGTTTTGAACAACATTGATTTGGACGTAATTTCGTTGGAGACAAAATGAAGGGGAGCTCAGGTTCCGGGAGGCAGCAGGCAAACAAAGGGGTTGTCGTCAATGACCATACTGGGGAGTACAGGACTGGGAGGCACTCTTATACAGGATTAATGAAGGGGCAAACAGGTGGCAGCTGGAGTGATCCACACGAGGGCTGAAACGAGAGGAGAGGAGGAGCAGGCAGCAGGTGTCGCTGTCTTGTATATTCACTTTCTCTCCATACTGCGACAAACACCAGTCCAGATTTTTCAGCAGAACCCGGTATCTCCGCTCGACCAATCACGGCACGCCATTCCCATTAATGACAGCGCCCAGTCACCGCGAATATTCCGCAGAATCCCCGTCCTTTTAAGAGAGAATTGAGCAAAACAAATGACTCCCTTTGATGGGATTCAGGAGCCGGTGCTTGTTTCTCCCGTGGGGTAGAAATATAAGCAGTCAAAAGAGAATCATAAGCGGGGGGGGGGGGGGGGGAAAACGGCCG
>JAODKN010000046.1:14210715-14221066 GCA_026774425.1 Petrocephalus zakoni
TGGTTGATTAGATAATTGCATTAATGAGAAATTGAACAGGTGTTCCTAATAATCCTTTAGGTGAGTGTATATATACATATACACACACACACATGACGCAGGGGTATGAATGAATGTGTGGATTCGAGTCAAGGAGGTCGGCACTGTGACACTGATGGTCCGGCACGCCCCACAAAACGCTCTTGTGAAAGCAATGCACTAACTTATACCACTGAATTCTCAAATTTGATTGGTCAGAGGGAGGTGAGTTTATTTTCTATAACCACTCACACAGTGCCAGCTAGGCGAATCAGAGAAGTATATTAACGCGTGATTATAATCTTCAATTCTAGCTAACATTAGAACACAATTTAAAATTCATGTAAATGACATGGAAATGTTTAATTATTGACAGAAGAACGTAGTTCTTCCTCTTTTACTGATAGTGTTTTCGGTTCGTGACCGTGACAATAATGTCTTTAGATACAAGTGCCAAATGTGTAGTAGTTGTGGTAAAAGTGGGTTAATTCACTCCAAGCTGTGCTTCATACGTTTGCAAAGGCCTGGCTACAGTGGCAAAGAAGCGAGCATTAGCCTACACTCAAGCGGCGCACCATTGGCTCACATTCATCTTTCTTTGTCATTCTGCTCTGATCTCACCTTTCAGCCCGCCCATGTCCCCTGTCACATGTCACTTACATTACATTTACAGCATTTGGCAGATGCCCTTAGCCAGAGCGACTTACATAAGTGCTTTAAGACTCGACAATGAACTTTTCCCGATACTAGCTCAATAAAACCCAGGCTATGAATACCATCGGTCTAATACTCAGTTTGGAAAGGGCTTTTTTTTTTGTCGCATGTCCCCTGTCACATGTCCCCTGTCACATGTCTCTTCAATCAGCCTTGCCCTTATTGGCCCAATGGGATTTCTCCAGGCCACAGCTAAGGTGTCGCACCAACATATCAGGCGCCACTCGACCAAGCATCGGTGAGAGCACTCCTCGCCTCAGGAGAGAACAGCCCCCTTCTGACCATCTGATAGCTGATTAAACAGGGCCCTCGCCTACATTGCCATGTTGTCCCGCTGTTATAGGTCTGTCTGAAGCACAGAAGGGTTGCAGCCACTTGCTGGTTCATGTAGGCCTCTGTGCCTGTATACTGTATGTGTTCGCCTGTCTGAACTTATCTCAGCGTGGCCACTTGTGTAGGTCTTAGGTGTGCTTATCTCACGTCTTTTATGTATATTTTGTGTACGCGTGCGTGTCTGTTTGTGTGGTCATGCGTATGCATGGTGCAGGCTCTCTACATATGGCTCTGTCTGTGCGTGACTGGACATTAACCAGGCCTTCAGACAACAGATGTCTTTCAGGGTCAGGCTGAGTACACACTGTGCCTGAGAAGAAGCCCTAGGCCAGTTTTGTTTTGGGGTGGGGGGCAGAATCGTGGAACATGACGGTACTGATAGCAAACATCTAACCCTCCCTTGTGAATAAGAGACATGGCCAGCCTGGTCTTGGAGAGACACATCTCAGATGACGATGGCAGAATTACTTCTGGATGGATAGTTCTGCACAGGATCTTAACCTTGTGAAGGATGAGGTCTCGCCCGCATCTGGTGTTCGAATCTGGATACGCTGCCAGGCTCTAAACAGCTTTTTGGATTCAGTGTTCCTAAGGCTTTCACCAACTCATTACTCAAACGATAATAATGCGAGGAAAATATTGTTGTTGCCTTTCAGCTTGGTGTTTTTCTCTAGCAGGAGTAGAATTAATTATGCGTTGTTCAGGGTCTATTGTAAATTTTGAATTCCTGCCTAATGAGGTCTTCTTAATGACTTCACGTGTGTGGTTATGAGTGGCACACCTCGTCAAGTGTGTTTGCATTGTCCGTCAAATCGATTTCTGGCTGCTTCATTTCCAGATATGCAAGCCACGTATCTGTTTCGGCACGTTTCCAGTGGACTTTTGGCGTTAATTTCTGCAAATGGAAAATGTCCAGGTATGTCTGCCTACCAAAATTCCAGCGTGTGTGCGATAAGGGACCCTTTCTTTGTTTGCTTTTTAATGTGTTTGCTATTCGAGTGCTCCCTCTACCAATGGCCCGGCATTGTCAAGCCACGCAGCGTGACGGATCTTTCCGCCGGCTGGAGGGATGTAAATGCAGCCCATAAATATGCTGCTCGATTCTGATCTTCAAAACTGAGAATAATGTGCCCTGTCTGGCCTTTGTGATTAGATTCCCTGCCCCCACCTTCCCAAATTTATCAACTCCCGCGCATTAATTATTTGCCAGGAACAGAGGTATAATTTTCAGTGGGACTGGGGTGGGGCAAACACATTGACCAGATGGTGAAATGAGAATGATGCTTCATTCGCCATTTGCAGGTATGAGTACAGGGACAGTGGAATGCGACTTTCTACATTTCCCGTCAAGCTCTCCTTTGAGTCTTACATGTCAGGCTGAGAGTGAAGCTTGCGGTCCAAGCACATGGCCAGCCATTAATCTGACACTCCTAGGTCATTTCAGGGGGTAAACGACCTTGCAGAGAGTATTCTGCAGAGGATGGGATTTGAACCAACAACCTATTATTACAGGCACGGGGCCCAACCCACTGTGCTAAAATTTGTGACGCGCCGACCACATATGTGCTCATCCAGGTTAGTGGGATACAATCATTTTCAGCTTGTCGCCCTGTAACAGAGACTCTTCTGCTTTTGCAACAGTGCGGAAAAGTAAGCATAAACTATTATTTAAGGCATGATTATACACAAGGTCAAGATGGCAGCAAGCTAATTAGGACACAGGTGTTCATTAGGTGGACCGTGCTGTGGACTGTAGAACTACAACAGACTTTCCACGTTGTCAACAGTCTGTTGCCATTATCTAGAACAGTGTTTCCCAATCCGGTCCCCAGGGACCATCAGACAGTCCAAGTTTTTGCTGCCTCCCAGCTACCAATAGAGAAGAGTATATGGACTGTCTGGAGGGGAGCAAAGAAGGAGCAAAACCATGTATTGTGGGTTCCTGAAGACCAGATTGGGAAAGACTGGTCCAGAACCCTGAAGAGCACAAAGAGCACCCCCCCCCAGTGCTCCCTCCGAGACAGTACTTAAATGGCAAATGAAACTGATTGTCAGAGAATTAATTTAGTAGGATAAGGCAAGTTAGGTGATATTAAATCAGCAGTGGGTAGATGTAGAGGGAGAGGGCAGCCTAGAGAAATGTCTGAACAGACTTTACTTTAACAAGGGGGAGATACGGGGGGCACACGGCCTGTCCATTACATCCGTCTCTGGTAGGGGCCACGGGGGGAAGTGGGGGGGGGGTCACACATTCATTACGTCCTTCTCCAGTAGGGGCTACGGGGGGGCCACACGGCCTGTTCATTAAGTCCCTCTCTGGCAGGGGCCACGGGGAGGGCACACAGCCTGTTCATTACGTCCCTCTCCAGTAGGGGCCACACGGCCTGTCCATTATGTCCCTCTCCAGTAGGGGCCACACGGCCTGTCCATTACGTCCCTCTCCAGTAGGGGCCACGGGGGGTGGGCATACAGCCTGTTCATTATGTCCCTCTCCAGTAGTGGCCATGGCACACAGCCTGTTCATCACGTCCCTCTCCGGTAGCATCCTTTACTAGGGTTCTCCTCTTCTCCACCTTGAGGCTCCTGCCAGTCCTCCTCTTCGTCTTGATCCTAGCCGCCGCGGTGGCTCACCAGCTTTTGATTTTCCCAGATCAGAATAATAGTTGTTATGTTTTGCACTGCCTCTATATACAAGCAACCCATTACAATCATAACACATTTATTTGGCAGATGCTCTTATCCAAAGTGGCATGATCTGACCAAACTCACTAACAGTCCCTGGAGCAATGAGGGCCTTGCACAGGGGCCCAGTGCTGAAATTACAAGGCTCACCATGGAATTTGAACCGGCAACATCCACCGCATGCTAATCTACTAAGCCGCATTGGTTTTTACATTGCCTTTTTATTCTGGGCGGGGGAGGGGGGGGGGTTACTGTGTTTGTAAAAGAATGGTTGGATGAGGAGCTAAATCAGTTTACTTAGCTGTAAATAATGACACTTTATTCAACAGAAACCAATTATCAAAGGCCTTGGCGTAAAATGAACAAAGAATACTTAAAGAAAACACGATCACCTGCAGCAATACACGTCAGTGTCGCATGCAATTTTAATGCTTTGCGTCAGTTTTCCTCTCTTCATTATTTAGCTGCACAGGAACATTACTAGTCCCTATTATTTGCTGTGTCATGCACAGAGGACCTACCCACACAGAGCTGAAAAGCCTGGGCTTGCAGCACCCCCATACAAGCTGTTGGCTTCCTGCTATCCTGCACCAGTCTATCATCTCAGTAACCACAGAGTAAGCAATAAGTGATCTTCAATACTTCATCCATAGTACCCCCAACCACAAGGGCACTGGCCTCAGATGAAAGCTGATTGGCTCACGGAGTGTCCCCTTCCCTGTCACTCACTAATTCAAAACCCATCATTGGCTATTGATATGGTTGGACCTGCTGTATGAAATATGGGTGCGTTATTCCCCCTCAATGTATTTATATGCATTTATGCATATAATAATGCAATTATATGCATATATAAGAAATAGTAATAATAAATTAAGAAATTACAGGTATATCACAAACATCAAAGGGTCTTATGAATCTCATGAGAATTGCCTAGTAACCGATTCAGTCCAACATGCCAAACTCTTAACCTGTTGATTGTTGAGAATTGGGAGACGTGATGGCTGAAACAACACTTTTTGAACCATTTCCTATATTTTCTGACCCCACTAGGTAGTACTGTTGGTTTACTTTGGTGCATGATTTGAACCCTTTTTGAAGTGAGAGCGCCATCCAGTGGGGTCAGAAAACATAGTGAATGGTTCATGAAGTCATTAGTTGGGTGTAGTGAGCCATGGCCAGCATGTGCCTGGGCATGAACCCGGCAGAAATACAGCGAATTACAGTACAGTGTACATGGAGGGGCACAATGCAAGATGGCTACAGACCAACTATGATAAGCAAAAGTAAGTGATTTAAAAACCGTTGCTATGTTTTTAGATTAAAATTGGCCAAACAGTATTACGTTTTTTTTATCTAAAACTTTGGCTTGTGTAATGCATAGATGTACGAAAACTTTGAACCTTTTACATTTGAAAACCAGGTTGACCTATTCACTGAAAAGAGCTAAACCAATTCGCTGAAAAGCGATTCTTTTATTTTTATTTTTATATTTATTTTTTATTTTATTCTTTTTAAATCACCATCTTCCACTTGACAGCTGATTTTGCCCACAAGTAGTGTTTCTTGATATCGCGTCGTACTTCACATACTTATCTTCTTTCAGAGTGAAAATCGCGGAAGTACGAATGCAGTTTGGCGGTGTATTGGATTTGGGTACTCATGTATCAATCGCTAGAACAGATATGCGGTGTGATACCCCGCATAGTGGCAGCACTGACTGGTTGCAAGTTCAAATTTCCTGGGACTGCACATACATTGTAACCATTCCCCTTACTCTAGGTTGCTTTGGATAAAAGTTGATGAATGTTCTGGCTGCTTTCATTAAAAATGTGACTTTTCAGTGGTTCCCTGAGTGATGTAATTACAATGCACACCTCTGGCTTGTTTAGAGCACTTCAAGCATCCCCTAACAACATGGCTGTTGAGTTATGACGAAATAATTATGTTTAATTTTAATGCATCTTCAAAAAGGACAATAAATGATTGAGGCAGACTGTATGCAATTGGCTGAAATATAGATATATATTTTAAATGCAATTAAAGACCAAACACTTAAAAATGTATCCTCCATCAACAGGTAACTGAATATGCAAGTGACTCATTCTAATAGAAAACAAGTAAATCACTTCTGATAAAAGTGTCTGATAAATAAATGCTGATGGTCCGTTACACTGTCTGCATGAGAATAATTGATAAGACACCATTTTCACCTTTATGAAACATACTATACATGCAAAATAATATGACCCGCTATGATAATTTGTTGCATTTCACTTTAATTTATACCTTCGGTAGAAATATGGGAAAAATTTAGGAAATGTATTTAAAAAAAAACATATAAGTAAAAAAATGGAATTATGTGTTATTATATCTGATGGCAAAAAAATATTTAGGAAAATTGTGAAGCAGTATTGCTCACATGTAGAAGTATCACAGGTCTACAGCTACATGAATATGATGTTAAAATATAGTAACAGAAATGCTATAATACCATGCTCAGCCACCCACTCATTGACCAGGCCAGTGACGGACAGAGAGTAGCTACATCCAGTCCTCTTCAACCTCTAAATACAGTATACGAAGAAAGTACTTTGTTACATAATTAATGCATTAAACTTGCCCATTATAGCTAAGTGAAAATACCTTGAGAAAAAGCCAGTTTGGCTGCTTGCCAAAACACCGAAGCACAGTTACCCTCACTGAGCCGTCTAGTTATTCAATAAATTAAAAAAAATAATAATACATTTTATTCTGATATTTTAAAAGGCATTTTATTCTGGCCATGGTGGATCTTCACATAAATTCTCTGCATATGGTGGAGCTGGTAAAGTCTCCAGTAAAATCCATGTATGACAAAAAAAATTAGCATGGCAGAAAATGTATTTGGCAAAAAAAGAAACAGATGCAGCTTAAACAAGTTTGGCATGAGGGACAGGAGTTTTTATGTGTGGTTTTTATGAAGCTGATTCTGAAAGGTAGGGTGTAGATAGCAGTAATCTTGGGAGTCACGTATTATTATTATTTTACCTCTATTATAAAGCAACAACAGCAACAATAATAATAATAACAACACAATAATAACCATAAGCACAATAATAATAATGATAATAATAATAGTAATATTAAGAAGAAGAAGAAGTGTTATTTATTTTAATTTTGGAATGAAGTCAACCACTAAACCTGTTCCCACACAAAGAGAGTGTAAATGTTCCTGTCTCCAAAAAGAAGTGGATCATTTGAGTGGGTCATTTGGGTCTTTGAGAAGAGTCTTTGTCACAGCTAATTAGCGAGATCTAGAGATGCATCTAGCAGATAGAGCTGCATGAATAGTGGAACGGAGGGAGAGGAATTGGAACGCGTCATTTTACCAGCTCAGCTGGAATCCCATCTAAGAAACACAGCAGCCCTTTTTTATGCTATTTGTAAGGATGATAAAATGTGCAGAATACTCTCTGATTATACAAGCTCGTTTTACTAGCATGGTTAGTTAATTTCTCTGTACTCTCAGTCATTGTTTTTCCAATGTTTTTTTCTTGAATTTCAACAGAATCTGGACATTAGTCCGGGTGGAATATGTTGTTGTTGGCAGGGAGTTTGGACCTACATGATCAACATGAGGAATCATTCTTTTGCTTGTGCATGTGTGTGTGTGTGTGGCTTTGTAATTCTTACAGTGTGGGGACACAATGTACCCACAATGTGATAAAAAACCTACTACTTTTTACCTTGTGGGGAAATTTTTTTCGGTCTCCACAAGGATAACCTCAACTTTATAAAAATCTGCCATCAAGAAACTAAAAATGCCAAAAGGGCTGGGTAGGGGTTAATGGTGTGATAGTTGGGATCAAGGTTATGCCCATAGGAATGAATGGAGTGTCCCCATAAAGATAGGATTACACACTCTGCGTGTGTGTGTGTGTGTATGTGCGTGCATGTAGTTTTACCAGCAAGTTTAACATAATCATGCAGTATGATTTCCCTTGTGTGACTTGTCGGAATATGGCAAAAATGTGGAATAAAAATGTCAGTAGTTAATGTTTTCCTGGGGGAGTTCATGTAATTTTCATTGGTATGTCTGCTGTGTAATGTTACAAATTCTGTAACAGGAATAAGCATCATATTACCTATTATGGAGCAGTGTGTGTCTCTAGAGTCACCTAGAGTGGTGGTATCAGCACACAGCTATTTCTCGCATATAAAATCCACGAGCAAACAGTTTGTGCCCGTGACTGGACAGTCCGTTTTTGGATGGATACTGTAATTGAAATAATCTATTGAAGCCATACCCTCAGTAGAAGGCACATCAAAATGACATTAAACGACAATGTGCATCATTTTCTCATGTTGCTTAACAAAATGTTACGTAATCTATGCTCCAAACAGATTATGTTGAGCCTCTAATTATACGTCTTTTTTTTTTTTGTTTGACACACATTATTAAAATTCCATCAGCTGTGGCCTGTACTGTGATAAGAACCATTAGAAGAGGAAGCTCATTAGAAACCAATCTTGACAGTTTCAACCTGTGTCCTCTAGCGGGACAGGGGAAGCATTCATCACAATGTCTAATTCTGTGGCTAAAACACTGTTATTTCATCTAGGTGAGCAGCTGATTTATTTCTGACCCCCTTCATAGTCTCCTAGTAACCTCACAAGAGCCAAAAGCTAAAGAAATGCCCCATCTTAGCATTCCTCCCCTCGACATCTGTTGCTATGTGACCACTGTCAACGAGAATCATTTCAGGCAAACGTTAACACTTCTGTCAAGCTGGAGATCCCCTGGGAAGCATCTAGATCTCTCTAAGGATTTGTCAGATGCCTACCATTTCTGTGATGGTCCTAATGAACACTTCATGCAGATAACTCTCTCATGGAAACCTCCAGTGCTACCAGGATGCCCACTGTGAGGGAATCTCCACATGGCTACAGCAGATCATCTTCTTGTGGCAGTGAAGCTAACATGCACCAAAAATAAAGGCTGCTAAAACCCAGTGGCCTGTATCCTGAAACAGGGTGTATTGCTTAGCCGGATAACTTCTCGGATTTAAGGTAGCCTGGGCTAAATGTAACAGACCAAAGATACTGTCCATTTAAACTGGGGTACCTTAAATCCAACTATAGTTGAGGTGTTTAGCATCAATGAATTATTTCTTCGTCCTTAAATTCTCCATTGAAAAATCCCAGCCTAAATCCTGATGAATGTATCCTTCAGAGGCACATAACACGAAATAAACAGGCATAGCATCTATTATACTTTATTTAAATAATTTCAGTTAGGACTCCTGTCTGTGCGTGCTCTGCTGTGGAGGATCTTCAATTCATATGCCTTACTTCTTTCTTTATAACTAGCTAAAGAGTGTGCTGAGGCGTAATCACTTGTTTACCATCACACCTTGGCTACTGAGCTATCAAAGCAAGGATCTGGTTTATTTACAATTCCCTCCATTTGGATCACCATTTATTTTTTTGATACCTCTCGGAGCATAGGTGTCCTGAAAGTGAAAATCACTGTTACTTATTTGGCTTCTTATCTCTGTTCCTGGATAATGGAAGTTTTAGAGTGCTCTATGAAGTAGTTTCGCTTCACTGAACCTGCTTTGTTAATCATCCAATTAAAGTTATAAATGTGAAGCATCTTTTATACACATACTTCGGATCATTGCCGGCGCTGAATAGATGGGCCTGGCGAGCCTTGAGCTGTATTTACTTGCGCGGATCCTCCTGCATTGTTTGTTTCGTCGCTGCTTGCTTGTTAACATGCAGGCCGGGTTTGATTTTGGTTCCAGGATCTCTTTATCTTTGTCTCAGATCGTTAGGCCGCTGCTAAGCTTCACTGGTCCCACGCACTTATTCCCACAATTGCTTCCCTCACATTGCTGCCTTTTTTTGTTTCTTCTTTTTCATTAGCTCCCCCAAAGGCATATTAATGACTTTTTTTTGCACACCCTTAAACTCACGTGGTCTAATTGTACTCGCTGGGACGTTATATGGGGCAGGGAACCGTGGGTAAAACTGCAGGCAAAACTGGCCCGTTCAAAGCAAATGTTCCTCGAGATCCACGCAGAATCATGTGTGTTTTTCTAACTTCAGTCCTTAGAGCGGCGAGAGCTGTCAGTGTTCCAGCCACTGAGCTGTTTCCTAGGGACAGCACTGTAACAGCTGTCTATTGTCTCTATGGCATATGAACAGTGCCTGGCAAAAGTGTATGAATGTGGTTCTTTATGCTGTCAGGCATTAATATGAAATATTCTGCCTTTTATTATTACTTTTATTTTATTATATACAGTCGGACCTCGCTAAGTCGAACTCAAAGGGACCAAAAAAAAAATTCGACATAAGGAGTTTTCGAGTTAGGGTAAACGGCGTACAGTAATAGGCGCGGGTTAATCAAGGACATTTTTCCAGCTAAATTATTATATAACAGTTTATTATATTGTCGTTTTATACGTATACAGGTAGGCTACATACCGCTACATGCAACTACAGTATGTACTATGGAACAGTGCAATGAAACAGGTTATCATTTAGAGAAAAAAGTCTGTTAGCTTCGTTTGGCGTCGATGTGCCGATGCATCTCACTGTACAGTTTCAAAATCTTTTT
>JAODKN010000046.1:14228540-14240153 GCA_026774425.1 Petrocephalus zakoni
GGGTTGGGAAATTTCCTGTTTTACTACAATCGTGGGAAATTTAGGTCCTAAAATGTGATATCTGCAACCCCCCCCCCCCCCACGCACACACACACACACTCTTATATTTGGTACTTAAAACCTCTTGTTGGGAACCCAAACATGGTAGAAGGGCAAAATATAAAACACACCAAGGGAATAGAATTTTTGAAATTTGCTCAAGTGATATATTAAAACTGAGTTATATGATTACAATTACGAAGCTAACTTTAATGGATCATGCAGTAAATTTACTAAAATATGTAGCCTTTCAAAATCAGAAATCTTAGAGCCTTAATTACATAAAACCCCTCTCTCTAGTATAATCGATAATTTAGAGCAGAAGGTTTTTAGATGTACCTCTTCCCATATGCTTAGCAGGCAGTATATGGCTAACGTCAGTTCATCGCTATACTTATTGTTATACTCCATCTGAGCCTTTTCCGCACTGGAGCTGCACTTACGCCTTGTCAGCTCCTTGACAGTCCTGTGTTTGTAATGTCTTGTTTGCCTCACTTGTGCGTCACTTTGGACAAAATCGGCTGCTATATAAAACAACTGTAATTTCTGATGGACTTCATCCCTCAGAACGTGGGGTGATGTGACTAAAACGTATGGCTGTAATAACATGTGCAGCATTTATATGCTTGAAAATTGCATTTAATTTGCCACTTCCACAAGTACATTGGAATGCTTCTTATTCATAAATCCCATCATGCTCTCCCTTCGGGAGACACCCACAAGAGCAAAGCTTGAGGTCAGAGCCAGATCAGGACAGACTTTATTGATCTCTGGGGGAAATTGGCGTGCATGTAGCAGGAACACTGCAGTGCACAGACATATACTTACATCTGTTTGGTACCCCATGAGCATTTTGGGGTGTCTGGGCCTTGCCAAGCAGCATGATGGACACATGACTGTTTCGTCAAAAACCAGATTCAAACCAGCAGCCCTCAACTCACGGGCACTCCAAAC
The DNA here is from genome assembly GCA_026774425.1 of Petrocephalus zakoni. Classification (NCBI taxonomy): domain Eukaryota; kingdom Metazoa; phylum Chordata; class Actinopteri; order Osteoglossiformes; family Mormyridae; genus Petrocephalus; species Petrocephalus zakoni. Next base: position 14,229,534 of record JAODKN010000046.1, read on the forward strand.
TCACGAAGCCACACCCACCCAATTCCCCATGTGACTAAAGAGTCATATGCTTCTTTTTAATGAGCAGTCCTGGCACACTGTACCTCACAGTTACTAGGTAACAGGACTCAAATGTGTGATAAAAGGCAGGTATTTTTACTCGTAGATTGACCCCATACTGCCCTTTTTAAAACCCCTAACCCCCTGTCACACATGCATAGAGACATCATTAAAGGACAGGCACTCGCACCTGTACTGATATCCATCTCATAATCAGCCTTTAAATCTGTCCCATAGTGAGTCATCACTAAAATAGCGGTCGTAAAAAAATTACACAAGGGCGTCCCTAATAATATGACTCAATTAAAGCCAAGATGATGGACTTAAGCCCTCTTAAATGGTATTCACAAGGCACTACCAGTACCCTGAATGGAGGTGATAACATGCTCGATGCACTGTATAGTCATTTAACAAATAAATATGAATAAAAACCAGCAGTTCAGTTATAGATGACCTGCTTAAAAAAACTGCTTAAAATAATGCAATATAATTCTGCCCAACTAACTTTTGCAACCTGATCTCTTGAAAATAAGTTCAGCTACATTCAATGCTTTGGGTCACATAACTTGCACTTTCCTAATTTTTTTTTTATATTTTTTGAAATACAACTGTATCTTTCAGCTGCAATAGGTTTGCTTAAGCCCATTCCAGACTGTGGCTCAATACGTTAGATGTCTTCGCGTGTGATCCAAAGATCCTTGGTTTAAATCCCATCTTTGGCAAAACAGCACAGAAAGATATGGTATGCAAATGGAAGTACTTCAGGCTGCTCATATGTGTACTGATGGAAAATGCAGCATCATTTCTTTCTTAACATTTCAGGATGGTATCTCATAGGCTTTAAAATATGCCGGTAGTATGGCAAGGTGTTTTAGCTTCAATTAGTTTTATTAGAGAATATCAGAAATTCAATTATGACTAGTTTGAATGCAAATTATTGATATCAGAAACATTTTAATGTCTTTAAAATCCAATTTATGATATCAGAATTGTCTCAATTCTGAGAGTGGTTGTAATTTTAATTATAACTAGTTATAACTGAATTCCCAATATCAGAATCTGGGATTTAAACTAGTCCAAATTCCAACTCCCATTGAATCTCACTAGGTAAAACAGAACTTCTGATATCAAAAACTTTGCATTCTAACATGTTAAATTGAATTTGTGATATCCCCTAGCAATGAATTAAAGCTGAATTAAACGCCTTGCCCCAATACTCTGCCCTATGGAGCCAATGGCCATTAACAGCAGTAGGAAGAGGACATGGAATAGGCATGGAATCAAACAAAGACACTGCCAGTCAAAGACCTATGGACAGATTCCATTTTGTAATAAATAGATACAGCCTTTCCTTTCACTTTCCCTGCTCACTGTCCTTTAAAAGCTGTCGCATAACCGATAATATGCTGTACTTTCAATAACAAATAGTTTCCTTAAATTAATTGTTGTTTCAACTTATTTTGTCATATTATTTTATTATTTTTGTATACAGTTCAGAAATTAATATTATATTTAACTTAATAATTTCAATAATTTCAAAGACGTGTTTTGTATTTCATTGTCACTGCATGTGAAGATATTTTTTCTTTGTGTAACTCGACATCTATTAAACACAACGAAACTAAACATACAGGGCCGGTTTCCCAGACAAGGATTAAGCCTAGTCCCGGACTAAACTGGAATTTTGTATGGGGATTCTCCATGTTTAGACCAGGGCTAGGCTTAATTCTTGTTTGGGAAACTGGCCTAAAGCCATATAAAGAAAAGTAATCTTTGTAAGTTTCATGATTTAGTGCCAGAAAAACAATGCATCTTGTCGGGGCAGTTTTGCCAGTACAAGTCCCAATGCAGTCTTTTAGTCGTTTGACCAAATAATTGGCTTCTTTCTGGGTAGTGTCCTGTGTAATGCATACAGAATGTTCACGTAAGTACAGAATGTTTCTTGTAAAAGGCACAGTGAGTCCTGGGTGTTTATCCCTCAGGTATGACACAGTCCCCAGAGCCTGCCCAGATTTGTATCTCAGACCAAAAAGAAACCTAAATACAAAGTAGTTAGGTTGTGCACGTTACAATAACAATAAAGTTGACCTTGAACGTCTCAGAAGCCTCAGGGTCACAAATTAACTCAAATTAAATCAAAAACATTGGAAGAAGGAAATAATGTCCTGCTTCTGTTAGACAATTGTAGGTCAGGGGTCAAGGGTCAGGGACAGTGATGGGCAGCTCATAGTGTCCCAGCATCACTCAAATGAATGTAACTGTGATGAGCTCCTTTTACTCTGTGATCTAGGATTGGCAGTAGGATACATAACGTTTTTCGCAAGACTTCTTTTTTCCTAAACACAATGCCTACAAGGTTGCAAAATGCTTTTTTTATGCACCCACACATTCTTTTTACAATAACTTGTAAAAGCAGCAGTAGAGAATCAGTGCTGTTTCAGTTTTATATGTGACATTACAGGCATTATATATTGTGTATGTACAGGGCGGTGTTACCAAGGTCTTATGAGAAATTTTGTACTGCACTGGCGATATTATGCTACGTCTTACAAGTCTCCAGTACCATCAGCCAAATAAATATTTTATGCTTTCCATAACATGAGGTCTATAGTTAAACATATTCCTAGAGTCAGTGGTACCGCGTAAAATTTGCTGGCGTGTTGTCACTTGTCAGACAATTGATAAGACACGCAGCAATATCCTTTCTTTGAATGTAAAGGCATCTGCCTGAATTAGGCACAGAAAGTGTTTCTACGGCCAACATAACTATGCATTTCCTTAGCACATGAGAGCACATGAGGTGTCAGCCATGACGGTCATGTTGTTGCACATATGCACCCTTCCCCAATAATTAGTTAGAGAGCTGAGAAACGGAAGCAAAACAAACTGACTTGTGCTTTTTTGTAGGGTGTAGGCATGGAGGAAAGCAGCGCGTTTTGGGTATAAAATGGGAGACGGGGCTCAGCAGCAGTCCAATCAGCCGCTGTTGGCTCTATCCCTTCACACTTTACTAGAGCTGTCTTTTAAACTTCTGATTTATCGTTCTCCCCCAAGCGAGGCTGAGGAAAGCTAACACTCAGCGGTATCCGTGCATTGGCAGATGACGGGTTGGTCTCTATCAGCCGACTGCAACACGACAGTGCCGCACACTTGTAGTACCGCATAATATGGGGGCGCTTCGTTTTTTCTGAGCGGGGGGCACATTTTGGGGTACCTGTAGAGTGCTGGGCCCTCTTAACCTGTCTGGGTCTTACAGCTCCTTCGACACAATCCCCCTCACAACCCCCCACCAGCACCACCACTTGTGTTTATGTTGAATAAGATGCAGTACTTAGGCTGAAGGTCTTTAGTAAAATATACAACTAGAGTAATATTAAACTTTAAGTATGGATGCTTACAAAGCTCCAGAGTAACACTTTTCTTTTAAGTATTTGCACTCAACAGTAAGTTGCTGTTCAGCTGAGTACAACAATCACGAGCAAAATATTTGCTCAAGTTGGGAAAAGTGCTTAATAGTGACGAACGAGCGCAAACATCGTTTGTCTGTTTACTTTTACAGGGCACCCGCATTTTGTCAATATTTTAACTTGATCGATTTGCCATATATATAAATTGTCCATGTAAACATTTTATGTAAACCTTTGAAAATGATGTACTTTGGATAGTATTTGAATTTGCCTGCAACAATAAAAAACAATTCCGGAGTACTTTAGTTGCAGTATTTAATCTTGGGCTGTGACGCCTGCTATCTGCATGTGATTAATTGCACTTTGTTAATAAGTACATTCAGCAACAACTGTACTGTTCAGCATTGACAAATATATAGAATAACCAAAGCTATTAACCCGACGAAAGGCCTGGCCATTTTCTCACAGTAGTGATGTATGAGAGAGAAGCAAGCTTGCGTTCATGCAACCTACTGTTTATATTACAGAGTATTAGTAGATGTTACTTACTTTAATAAAAGGGTAATGGAATTCTATAAATCCATGGCCTTTGTTTTTGGGTAGTAATGAGGTCATTTCTGGAGGTTAAACAGGCTACAGAAGCCAGTGTTCCACCTGGACTAGAAACATACAGTACTGTAATAACTTCAGTCCAGATTGTTGAACAATATCCCACTTCATTGCATCACTGTGTCCTGGTAATTCATTTTGAGCCACATTTACAGTGACTCTGAAGTGATAGTCTACTTATTTGTGACTTCCTCAAAGTGGTTTTCTCATTTGTATAGTTTGAAAAATGTATTTTATGTCTATTTTCTCCTGTTCTGCTGAGTTTTTGATGGCAGTGACTTGAATAGACTTGCCGACCCAGTGATTAAAGCTGGTCTGTTATGTAATTTTATTAATCAAGGCCTTGAAATTAAATATAATTTAATAGAAATATCACATTCGGAAGATCCTGTATATGACAGGGTCAAGTGGTTGTGCAGCATCTTTCAAATAATGTTCCATTCTAATGGTAGAATTAATGTCATATATTTATGATGATGCTTGGGTATGGGGGATATGGACTTACCATCGCTATTAAACCTCGTCATAAATGTCATTTAGAATTGTAAAAGTCAGTGTAATTTGACAGGGTGGGAGGGTTCCCCCTCAATCTATGTAAATGTATATCTAATGTAGCACCTAGATATTTAATCCCCAAAACAGCAGTGTGTGAGTAGACCCCCCCGCGTATCGGATGGCTCTTGCGTTGCCGTGACAGCGCACTGGCCTGTCTGGGTCATTAATATTCCGGGAGCTCCACTCTCCACGGGCCACCCGCCTCACTGCAAAAGTCAAGCCTCTTTTGTTAACAAAATTATGTAAAGAGGAGAAGGGTGCGGGGCCATGGGAGTGGGGGGGGGGGGGTTCTTAAAGGAGAGCGAAGGCGCGGGAAAACAACACGTCTCGTACATGTTACATCACTAATCCCCCCTAAATCAGTGATTATGTGGTTTTGTAAAGCAGAGATAAAATGATTAGGGTGGTGCGGAGGGGGCAAGAACTCCTACAGAGCACCCATGTGATTGCCAAGTCACACTTAGAATTGCAAATCAGGTGTGTGTGTGTGTGTGTGTGTGTGTGTGTGTGTGTCAGGCTAGTATAGATTGCAGGGGGTGGGGGGGAATTAGATGGGGAGGAGGGCACTTTAGTATTTATGAGGGTAAACTGATTCGGCAAGAGCTTTTTGCTGGAGCACAGACCCAGCCCTACAAGGACGAGGGACAGGCCCGTAATGTGATAAACGGCCCGTTTGATTCTGTTCCAGCGGCCGCTGTTCCGAGTCCGATGCTTGTAGCCCTTCAGACCGCTGGGTCGCAGAACGGCCCCCGCCCATTGTTACTGACACTGTGCTCTCCCACATTCAAGGAAGCCAAGAGACAAGGAAGCCAAGAGAGGAGACCAAGACACAAGGAAGCCAAGCGACAAGGAAACCAAGAGACAAGGAAGTCAAGAGAGGAAACCAAGAGACAAGGAAGCCAAGAGACAAAAAAAACCAAGAGACAAGGAAGCCAAGAGAGGAAACCAAGACACAAGGAAGCCAAGACACAAGGAAACTAAGAGACAAGGAAGCCAAGAGACAAGGAAGCTAAGAGAGGAAACCAAGACACAAGGAAGCCAAGAGACAAGGAAACCGAGAGACAAGGAAGCCAAGAGAAAAGGAAGCTAAGAGAGGAAACCAAGACACAAGGAAGCCAAGAGACAAGGAAACCAAGAGACAAGGAAGCCAAGAGACAAGGAAGCCAAGAGAGGAAACCAAGAGACAAGGAAGCTAAGAGACAGGGAACCAAGGCTGTTACTGCAGGTCAAAACCTGTTTTTGCCCAGACTTTTATTTGTTTGTTTGTTTATTCATTTTCCCTTATGTATATAGCAGCAGGTGGTCTTTTTGGAGTCTGAATTTCACCTTGTCAGATGTTTAACCACCTGAGTAAAGAATCAGCTAAGGAAATGGCCAAGAACTTGTTCTTTGGCGAAACTGGGACCCATTCAGCTATACTTAATAGAGCCAGTTCTGCCATTAGGACTGTGTGTCTGAATTTTTTTTTTACTGTTGTTTTACTGCTTGTTTTACTGTTGACTCAGCTCAGGAGTATCCAGATCTAACTGCTTACTGGTTAATTAGTATAGGCAACTGAAGGACAGCAGAATAAACAATACTGTTGTGTAACGCAGTAAGTATTATTATCCATGCACATTTTGATTGGCGTTATTTTGAGTGGCATCACACATTATCTACAATGGTTTCTCACTGCTGATTTGCCAAAGCAAAGATGTCACTAGCAGGGACAAAGTCAGAGGGAGCGTGGGCTGGTGGTGCATTACATAGATGTTAGCCTTGCTTACTTGTTGTTTAGCTTTTATTAAAAAGCCCCAGCTCTGTGTCATTACTGGAGGTCATCAGTCTAAAAACAGATTCAGCACCAGCAGCAGATCTGAGCTGATGTGTGTCTTACATAGTGCCAGAGGGATAATTGGGCCACACTATTAAAGTGCGAAACACAAAGCTACATAAAAAAGTCGCACAACTCAATTAGGTTATTTATCGGCTTTATGCAGTTTCACCTTTTCAGACTTCAGCCTCCTAAAATAGGTACGGTACAATAAATGTTGCTCTATGTGCAGAGCGGGAACCGTTACACTTTGTGTAGTACCAGGTCACATGGTTTATAAACAGGGGCGGATACTGGCAAGGACAGGATGGGCGGCTGCCCAGGGCGGCATCTTCTGAGGGGGCGACGACCTAGCAAAGCACCGGTGCGGGCTTCCGTCCCAGCAGGAAATTGCAGTGAAGCTCGTCTGGAAGGCACCACATGGGCACCCAGTACTGGTTTCTGGAGAGGTTTTTGGTTGATGGTATTGCTGCAGTGTAAACAGGATGGAAGCTCAATGTGTTCCCTCTGCTGAGTGGCTGTTACAGTGCAGTCATTGGTTTGTACATAACAGCTGGAATCCATCACGGATCAAGAGCCAAATAATAATGATTGCATGTCAGACACAGAGCTCTGCCTGAGCAAGTGACGGTATGCCAAAGGATATTCTGATACAGTCACAATGTACTCTACTAGAATGTACTGTGTGTGTGTGTGTGGGGGGGGGGGTCATTTATACAGGAAACTCAGTCTGTGACTGTAATAAGAGAACTATAAAATACCAAAAGCCTCTCATTTTGTTTGGTTCTTTATGGTTAAGGTTAGGGCTGGTTAGGAGTTAAGGATGTCATTGCTGGGGCTAGGGTTATGCTCATAGCAATGAATGGAGTACTCTGCAAAGATATGAATACAAACATGTGTGTGTGTTTTATTGTTTGTGTGTATATATATATATATATATATATATATACACAAAGCATGCCTGTTGTAGGATGAAGTTTAAGATGCATATATTCTGTCCTGATTGGCTGAGCTGGTTCATGCAAGCTAAGACTTTTTATTTTTTTACAATTTATGCCATCTATAAACTACTACATAATTTGCTCGTTTGTGTTGGAAAAAATTCCTGGATTGTGTACTTCTTTCCTTTCCAATGACTCCAATCGAGTATCCATTGAACAAGGCACGGGTTGAAAGACAATTGGGAAAAATCATATATATGTAAAATTCATATTCTGGAGCCTATAATGGTGAACCACCTCGAAGATTTCTAGATCTTTACTATACATAATATAATTTTTCCAAGTTATTTTCAAAAAGATAGCCGCAAAAGGCCTCCTGCATCTCCAGGCTCACCTTATTGAAGTCCTTAAAAGTGAAATCACCTGGAAGTGCCACAGTGTAAGAGCTGGCTGTAGCAGCTGCTTGCTAATGGGGCCCGCATCACCCTGACGAAGGGTCTTAGCGGATGGGAATGGCGATGATTATTGGGGCGTGCTGTCCATGCACCGTCCCAGTAACCAACAATGCCAGCCGTGCTCATCCTACAGAGCAACTCAGCTGTGAGCGACAGCCAGTGTCCTACGGTAAAAACGGGCAAATGGGCTTCCCTGAACGAATGTCCTACATCAACACTAATGCTGTAACCGCAAACAAGAAACAGGGAAATGCAGAAAAACGTCCGCTTCTCTCAGTATAAACACGCCAGAGAGGTTTTGGAACACTTTTATCTTATGTACGTAGCAGATGCTGTAGTCATTTGTGCCATTAAATAAATTCAGATTTGGAGTTTTATTTGTCAGAAGCACAATCATTCATACACTGTACTTCTGTGTAGTGAAACACTCTCCTGACTGCTTACTGTGCTTAAAGAATTCAAAACAGAGAGGAAACGAAATAGCATAAAAAGATAAGAATGACAATAAATAACAATAAAGTAACTATAAAAATAAAACGACTGCAAAGTAGGCAATAAAAATAGCAGGTATCAGTTGTAAAAATATTTGCAAGGAATGTGTGGGGACGGGGCTCGAGAGCTAAAGCGGTCCCTGTTCAGTACTGTGACATGCATTGTATCATATTGTAATCTGGGGTTTATGGCGTTATGTCAGGACACTTGGTTAGTGGGGTTAGAGTGTGGGTTCAGTTACTCACCAGCTGAATGCACTTCTAATTGGTTGCTTTCTGGTTAATGCTGGGTAAAATCAGGCAATAGCTGACAGGATTTGGTAACTCTCACTAACCCACCTACCAACCAATCAAAAGTATCAATTCATTTCGATTCAGTACTGCACAAAAAGTGGAAAAGAATCGGTAACATTTCACTTAAGGCAACAAAAAATCTTAGTAGTATCTCAGTTACTTCTGAAGTACAAATTATAAACAAATGCAGGCGCAACTTAAGATGAAAGGTGTCATGATTAATTAATGATGATCAAACACGAGATCAGTATCTTACATGTGTTATTCATTATGTGTTCCTACAATATTTCCTTCAGTGGCTCACTAAGATTTACAGAATTAACAGACATAGTAACAAATATTACGTAGTAAATGCTTGGGATAAATGATGTTTCACAATTCATTAATGATGAACAAACACGAGATATGTATTTCACTTGTGTTATTCATTATGTGTTCCTACAATATTTCCTTCAGTGATCCCTTCAGTGGCTCACAAAGGTTTACATAATTAACAGATATAGAAAACAAATACCGTACTTGCTTGAGATAAAAGATGCGTTGATTAATGATGAACAAACATGAGATCAATTTGTAACTAACACTTAATTTAATTAATACATAAGTAATAGTATAATCCTACATTATTCCTGTCACTTCAAGTGTTACCAAAGAATCGTTTTTGCCATTTGTACCAGTCTGCAGGAAGGCTTCACATTTGTGCAATTTTCTTTGTTCTTCTGTGAAGTGTAAACAGGTGAGAGTAAAGTTTGGGGACGGAGGGTCACCCATTTATCTGGCACGGCTGGAGCATCTCTCAGGGTTAAAGGCCTTGCTGAAGGGCCCAGTGACCATGTGACTACTCTGCTGGCCTTGGGATATGACCTGCCGACCTTCCAGTGACAGGCCAATCATCCTAAACTGCAGAGGCCCACGCCACCCCAGTAGTGCCTGTATTTTTTTTTTTTTTACATTAAGTTAAAACTCTAAAAATATCTTGCTCATGGATGCCAGCCACTTGCGATGAGGGTCACTAATTGCTGTAGCCCTACTGGTGTTAAAATTAAGTGCTCCTCTCAGAGGTGAAGGTTGCGTGCCCACTTACGGCCTACCCAGACTCCCCCATTCAGTGGACACCCCCTGGTCCTCGGCGGATCTCGTGCACGGTGTCTCCTCCTCTCACCCTTGGCCGTGCACTCCTGAGTGCATCTTCACTCTGTCCTCCTTTGTCTGTTGTTTAAGGTTAGAATAAATGACCGTTTGCTTTTAAGGCATGAATCAATATTAGAGAAATGTCCTTAGTTTGTCCAAAACCGCTTCCCTGGATCTTGGCTTCAGGTGCATGTGGTCCGGTTTCCCATACTGAGTATGTTCCCGAGGTAGAAAGGTTCCTGTGAGACTCCCCACTCTGCACATCCTAACTCTCCATGTCTGCTTCTTGGCCGCTGTTGGTCCCTTCACTGCACTCTATAAACATTAATGCATCTTTGACTCCTGGACAGTCATCAAAACATTAAGCATTAAGGGTCAACAATTTTTAAATAATTTTTAAATAATAAAGTGACCTCCTCCGCAAGCATAACCAGTTTTAGCCTTCTGATCTCCCAGAATGCATTTCTGTCTGTATGCTCTATGGTGATGCCCTGCCTTTGGAGTACATAAAACATATTCATTCAACAAGCACTTGATAACCTGAACGCACATGTCAACAGACACATAGCTATCCAGCAGAAAGGTTAGAAAAACTTACAAAACAAACCGCCTGCTTTAAGTTAAACCGGCCACTTATCACTCTCAAGCGCCCAAGTAGCAGGGCACACATAGTGGGCTCAGCAGAGCCTTAATTAGAGGTGCCTCCATTGTTAGTGTCTCGTTCCGCCCTCTCTCCTTCCCTCTGTCTACTGTTTTCAGTCTCTAATTGACCGGGACCAAACACCCCCTCACCCTGCAGCTCCAAACTCTAATGAGCCTCACAGATGCAAAGAACGGGGGCCGCCCCCCCGCCGGGGGGGGGGGGGGGGGGGGGGGGGGGCGGGG
>JAODKN010000046.1:14248917-14275451 GCA_026774425.1 Petrocephalus zakoni
CTGAAATGGGAATTGTACCCACTCTGCTTGACCCCAAGGCTTGACCCATTTATTTCGGAGGGGGCACACGTTTATCCATGAGTTTACCATGTTGTCGTAGTGCCATCTCACTGGCACTTCAGAAAACCCATACTTCTTGGGGGGGGGGGGGACTTGAACGTGGCGTGCGGTCAGTTTTCAGCAAAGAGGGCGACCCTCCCACCCCCGGCCCATGTATGGCCATACGTGGACGCCCGCATATGGAGCTGGAGCCAGGCGACAGCTTGGACTTCCCTGGTTGAGCAGTCGCTGTCGATGGCGCTGTTTCAGCCCCCCCCCCTTCAAACACGCATGCTGTCCCAAGCCCCTGCCTGCTTTGCTAGCGGTCCGCGGCCGGCGTGATATGTCACGCCTGTGCACCGGGCTCCGGCTTGATATTTTAATTCCCTCACACGCTGTCTGCTTGCGTCTTATAAGCTCGATCAAACTCCCACCCCCCACCACCACCACCACCCAAGCGGCGGACGGTCAAACTCCAGCACCGCACGTGCCGCGGTCGCTATTTAAAAGCGCCCCCGCTGCAGCTCTCCGGAAAGTGCGCTGCTTTCCCGCGGCAGTGCTGACCGTGGGACATGCGAGCAAGGGGCGTCACCCGAAAGCCGCTGTGCCAGCCCCAAGGAGCTGCCTTATGCATAACACCTCCATAATAAAGTAGTCGCCTCAGATCACCAAACTGGATATCATTCGCTAATTAATTAGGTCTTTTGGAAAAAAAATGCAAGATGTGCAACCAGGGGAATTGAAGAAACAAATTGCCTTGAATTACTTGGATAATGCGCGATTTGATTAAAATTGATCGCATGAGGATAAAATTGCCCCAACAAAGTGTGGTGGGGAGTAGACACTGAGCTGATTTGATTTAAGAAGCCCATTAAAAAGACAAACAAAACACAAAAGCTTGGGACCTTTCAGAGGCCCCGCTACGGCCATATTAGAGGTGGATCTTGGTGCCTGGTGGACTTTGCTCTGCTTGGCATTTTTCCAGCCCAGTTTAGCCCTGGTGTTCATCCCCCTTCCATTTGGTCTTCGGGCTGGAATAGTCTGCGTCCAGGAGAAGCCCCACAGCAGTGTGGGTTTTTTATGTGAATTTTTTCATTATGTTCAGTCAAGAAGGAAAATAAAAGCTGCAGGTCTGTATCGATTCCTCCGAAGCCTGTTTTATAGTAGTGGTTACCCAAGTGGGTTTGTAGCTAAACGTGCTCTAGATGGAGAGAGCTTTTTCAGTCTATGGAGGCTTGCTTTAAATGTGATCTTTTCTCCTGGTGACCAACTTCAGACGTGGCATTCAGACTTTTCCTTTAGGTATTCGCACAGTTGGTCAATTTATCTTTTTTTGGATGTTTTATGATCTCTTTATTAATCACTTTTGAAAGGCTTTGGGGTATTTGTAACACAAACAGATATCCTTCTCTGAAGTATCATCACATTTTGACTTGAGAGAGCATTAAGATTCCGCTGCAATTAATGATCTGGTGATCTTTCAATCAGAATATTCAGGTTTTCCTTTGGCATATTTAAAGTATGGCTTGGGTCCAAACTAAAATTAGTCGCAGGAAATAGCACCATGTAATACCCCTGTGTGCCTTAAGATCATAGCGTAATGCCTCGTGGTTTTCACTGCGACCCTGTACTGGGTAAGTGGTTATGGAAGATGGATGGATTGCTTTGGGATTTTTAATGTATGTTAAGACTCGACGGTTCATATATCAAAGTTTGAATATACCTTTTGCCTTTAAGGGAATTAAAAGGTTTCACTTTTGGACTTGAATGGGATTTTACCATCTGTGTCAATGGCCACACTGAGTCTAAGAGTTGCGTCAGTGTTTAAATTGTATTATTTTGGCAGTGATAGGACATTTACTGCACTAAATTGATGCGATATAAAACTCCACATCAGGCTGGGCTGTTTTCTCCTTCCTCGACCTTGCTTGCCGCTGTGCCTCTAAACCGAAGCATCGCCGCTCGTTAGCTCTGTGTCCCATGTGTTTAACTGATCGCCGAGATTTAACAGATCTCGCCCCGTCTCCTTTTCACCCCGAGTATTTCTAATTGTTAGTATGCAAAGATTGTCTGGCTACTTCCAAGGCTGGCACTGTGCTCTTACACTTACAGATAAAAGTTGCATAGGAAAGCTGGCATTGACTAGTGGGGGTGACGCATCTCTCATTTTTACCAAGATTAGCTTGTAGGCGGTGCTTTTGCAGTGAAGGGCTCGGGCGCCATGCTGACCCCTCCGGGACCCCTTCGGCCCATCTCTCCTCCAATCAAAAAGGATTAGAGTTTCTCGTGAAAGTTACCATGGTGACATCATCCCTTCAAAGCACAGCCTAACCTGTGGGCCTATGTGCAGAAAGGTGTGGCCCTTAGGCGAACCACTAGGGGGCGGAGTGGAGTGAAAGTGTGCGAGGCTCCCCCCGTCATCGTCAGATCAGTGGGACAGAAGTCGCTCCTCTGTACGTTTTCGTATGCGGCAGGGGGTTTCTGCTGTGGCCCTATCCCAGACGACAGTGCCAGTGGTTGGGCTACGGAAACAAGACAGCAGCTTTATACAGCAGTATATTAAAATTCAAAACCAGGGCCAGGGGCTAGTTTTTAATATAGGAGTGCTGCTACCTTTTAACAATTAAACAGTCAAATGAAATCAGCCATTTAAAGGAACAAGGCGTTAATTAATCCTGAGGGAGAGGAGATGCGCGGGTCCTCCTGAATCAGCAGAGGCTGCGATAGGAGACAGCTTGTTGTGTGTTTAGTCCTCAGGCTGTTGTGCAGGTAGCACTGGGGGGGGGGGGCATTGTATCCCTCTTATCAGGCATCTAATGCCTCTTATCGGGTCAGTCCACTGGGATTGCGGGGTGCTTTTTGTTTCCCCACAAAGAGCATCTTGAGAAAAGCGAATGAAATTCTGTGTTGTTTTCGGTTTCGGCTAACGTCTGCCCAGGGACCGCCTCGGGACCCTTACTTTGATGGCATTAGTGAATCGATTCTCTCCATCTTTTATGTGGTCCTATTAAAAACACATAGCTACCTCCGAGCAATGGCGATGTCTGGCCTTTTATTTAACTGATACTTTTTTTTCTTCTCTCTTCCTCTCTCGGCTTCCACCTGGTAAAGCTGGGGGATCGGGAGAAGTCTTGGAGCAATGTCAGAAATATAATAATAATAAATTCCTCTTCTGAAGTATAAGCTTTGTTAGGAGCACATTTAAAACTTGTTGGTAGAGTGTCAAAGCCTCACTGTCACCGCAAAGCTACTTATTGGTGTAATCCAAGCTTTTTATACCAGCTGTGCCGAGTGCATTGTTCGCGGTATATAGATTGCGGAAAATCCCTTTCCACTGCCTGTCAGACTTGAATCTGCATGAGCTTGTGAGACCGTTTCGGGGGGTATGTTACAGCACGCATTCAAAGGGCATCGTTATTTGGCTTTTCCCAGTATTCTATTAAACATTGGATTGTTTTGTAACTAAGGGACGGTCTGTACTCACCTGTGTGTGGGCCGACATCGCCGGCGCACAAGCCGTGCCAGTGGTTGTGTCACAATGGATTCTTTATCTGAATGCGCCAAAACGTTGTCACAACGGTTCTGGCAAAGGCACTTGGGAAACATTTCCATTATACTGTTGTTTTGGTATTTTCGTGAATTGTTTTCCAAAATATGGAATGTGTTGAGTTATTCAATGGCCACATTGATAGGCGTGTGGCGGTGACAATGGCCACTACCATTGACAGTATGCAAACCAATACAGGCGCGGTGACCCCTACCTCATCAATGTGAAAAAAAAGTGCCACTCCAAAGTTCCGACAATTTAGTGATCAAATCACATGACATTTCTGAATTCAGCAATGTGTAGCCAACACCTATGTCTATAGCCTCCATAGCTCTATAATTTGAGCTCTATAAGCTCAAAAGTCTTAGATATAAATGGTTATAATGTGATTTTTAAAAACAGGTTTTTGAAAAGTGTCTGTTTAAAGTTGATTTTAACAAAAAATAGAATAATTACATTCTGAATGGTATCAGCTTATTGGTGCTGACCTTGTGCTGAATAAAAGCATTTTCAGCACTTTGTGATGTATGTTTTTTGGATGAAATATTAGGTAGCCATTTCTGACTACCCTGGAAGAGGCTGAGGGGCCTTAGACTCCTGAGGGTAACTCAAATGCCTGGTCATCTATCATATGGCAGTTTATTTTGTATTTTGTGTGGTTCCACGTTGTAGTTTTTCTGCTCAGTTGTATTTGTTCAATTGCTGTTTATTTTTTCCTTGAACATTCTACAGTGAAATTCCTACACAAACTTCATAAGGTTATAAGTACCATAAGGGTGCCAGGGTCTCTAGGTTGGGTATACTGCCGGCAGGTTGTCAAACGTGTTGCCCTGGCAACCTGCTGATATAAACTAGATTTGTTTGCTGCCTTGAAGTAAGTTGGATGTCAAGGACCTACTCCAAAATGAAAAAGAAAAAAAAAACCCTTTGATGATTTAGAAATTTTGCGTTCTGTGACATGGATCTGCTTCTATAATGAATGCGATTTATTACGATATCCCATCGTGTGGACGTAGGCCGCACACATGCCTGAGGAGTGCACTCTGCCATTCTCTGCAATCGAGAGACTTCTGTTTATCTGAAAAATAGGCTGAATTGAGTGTTGCTCATGAAATCGGAAGGTGACTGATGAGTTTCGGCCTTGTTTCTGCAGCAGCCGACCCCGGCGTCGGTTCGAGAATGCCCTGCGGAACCCAGAGCTGCAGAAAGC
This sequence comes from Petrocephalus zakoni, assembly GCA_026774425.1. Taxonomy (NCBI): domain Eukaryota; kingdom Metazoa; phylum Chordata; class Actinopteri; order Osteoglossiformes; family Mormyridae; genus Petrocephalus; species Petrocephalus zakoni. The sequence continues at coordinate 14,253,714 of JAODKN010000046.1, forward strand.
CCAGAGGAGGCCCTTTACTGACCACAGAACTGCTGCATTTATCCCCAGTCACTTTACTGGCACCGCTGATTCATTCATGATGTCTATCTGACAAAGACCATAACTCTCTTAAAGCAAAAGTATACTCTTCCTTGGACACTCAGCTCTTGTGCTGAAAGATATGCCTCCCATCCTGTTTACTAATATACTTTTGTTTATGGTAAGAATTATGTTAAGACAGGCTGTATGAATTCAACATGACATAAGCTACATTGGGTGCATGATAGCATAGAGCAACAGACTAACAGACAGACAGAAAATTGTACCATAGCAAGAGCTTTTAGTTCTGTCATCTTCAGCAAACTTACTGAATGTACCTTACATCAGATAGATAGATAGATAGATAGATAGATAGATATTGGTATCTCTGAATCAGCCAGGGTGAGTGTGTGTCCTCTGTGGTACTGGCATGTCCTGCTGGCTGACCCCTGCACTGACCCGTGCATTTCCCGGAAAATCAGCCCCCAGCTCGCCGTGGCCACACTCTATACTGACTCCAGAAGTGGTCCGGAAGATGGATGGATCAGCTTCCTGTACATCGAAAGGGTTGTTTTTTCTATGCTAAACTTGACAAGATCCTTGCGATACCCCTGAGGAAGTGATGGATTTGAAAGGCTTCCCTCTCATTTCCTTCAGCCTAAGCGAAGGTCTTATCGCTCAGATGTTCTGCTGCTGGAATAAGTGATAAGATGGAAGCCATCCAAGTATCGGAGCAAGTTTGGAGGATACACCCTCCGTGTCCGTCCCCAAGTCCCTCTGCCTCCTGTGACCCTCCAAAACTCTGAAGTCCCCAGGGAGCTTGCCGGCTTGGTCTGGCTCTCTCCAGCCCGCCGGGCCCATCTCGCGATCCCTCGAGCCAATCCGTCAGCGCGGCACTGAGCCGCCAAGCTTGATGTGATGCACCCAAGCGGCCTGGGCCCATCTGTATGCGCGGCCAGTTCACCTCCTGCCTCGCCTGTGCGGTATAGTGGTATAGCTCTTTCTGGTTCTGTCCCGCGCTATTTAGTCAATGGCTGCAAAGTGGAAATGAGGTCCTGATTGAAGACGATTAGACATGGGAGGCTTGGCCTGAAGATTGGCTTGGAGTTATAATGGTAGGCAGAACGGCGACTTGAATGCACCGAATCAGGCCTTTCTGAACATTTTCCTCTGGATGGGTTTCTGATCATGCTGAATTGACTATAAGGGGTTTATTGGAGTGCTGTTTCTCATTGGCTGTTGCCGTGGCATTGGATGCTTTGGGTACCTCCGGCAGGCCGTGCCTTCTTTCAGCAATTCAGGGATCATCGTAATGGTGCCAGTTCCTCGAGGTCACGTCATTTGCCGGCCTGCACGTTTAATCACATTTTTTCGCAGTAGTCTTTCAATCATTTGGATTCCAAATGCGTTTGTGGATGCAATTATAGGAAATGCTGTGAACTCGTTATGATATTTTGGTGCGAAATTTAATAACCCTGAATAATAACTATCCACAGGAATGTTAAAGCAAGGGTTTAAATGTTAAAGCAGATGCAACGGTTGGTGACCTTGCTTTAGAAGTCTGCTTGTGTGCTGCGGGTATATGTTTGTTATTACGGGTGATATTGCGACTAACTCTGCATTCATTAGGAATTCAGTGCCTCGTTCGGTTCTCTTTTTTTTTGCATTTTGGGCTTAAATGCTGTGTCCCCTTTGGGATTTGTATTCCGCGTTCATAAGCCCCCGTGTGTTTGTTCCAGCACAGAGGCTGTCAGTCATGCTCCCAGGGACCATTGCACGCTGTTTCCTTCTTGTTCCAGCTGACCTCTCAGATTAATGGGCATGCCCTTTCGCTTTCCAATGCATTTATTTATTTGTTTTCCTCTTTTAAAAAAAGTTTTGGTGTTACATTCACGCACAGGGAGATGTTCCTGTCACACGCGCTTCTTTTAATTGAATAATCAAGTTGACCTTAATTACAGTTATTTCATTATTTGATTAATTAACAGCTACTTAATGGTTCCTAGTCCCTAAACAATTAAGTGAATTATTTTAATGGATTGTTATTTTGTTCAGATGCATGTTTTAGCCATACTGCATTACCATACTACACCCTTGGCACTTTCAGAGTGTTCCGTGGCTTGTAGCTAATTGTTTGCAGTGACCTGGTGGCAACGATAATCTGTCATTTCATGTCATGCTAAAGCCTTCAAACTTTAACCAGGCACCATTTTACCGACATATTCTTTACAAAATAAGAATAGCTGTTTTATCAACAAAGGCTTGACAAAAAATATTTTAATGTCAGGCTTAGCCCACCTCAGGGACCTTTTTCTTACCTTCTTTCCTTGGGTCCTTCCTTCTTCCTTCCCTCCTTCCTTCCTTCCATCCAAGCTTCCTTCTTTCCTTCCTTCCTTCTTCCTTCCTTCCTTCCTTCTTCCTTCCCTCCTTCCTTCCTTCCATCCAAGCTTCCTTCTTTCCTTCCTTCCTTCTTCCTTCCTTTCCTCATTCCTTCTATCCAAGCTTCCCTCTTTCCTTCCCTTCTTCCTAGCTTCCTTCCTCCCTTTCTTCCTTCCCTCCTTCCTTCCTTCCTTCGTGTTTTGCGAGATCGGTCGCCCAAAATGTGTGACTGCGTGTGAGTGTCCTCCTTGCCAGTGGCCGACAGGCTATCCAAGCTGGTGCCCTGCCTCATGCCCTCCGCTTGCTAGTACCTAATAACCTTTCATCAGCTCAACGCAGTGCTGGATAAGCGGAGGTGGATGGAGGGAGTGGAAGATGGCGCCGTGACACGACCTGCTCGCATTATATGCACGCATTTAGCAGATTGTTGGAGATCTGTTTAGTCACTGTAGTCTTGGGGGGCTAGAAACTTACCTCTGAATGCCACTGTGGGGTAGGTAGTTGGGTGGATAAGGTAAGATGTGGAATCTCCCCATCCCCCCTCCCGATGGGCCTTCATTTGAAATGGGGTCTTATTGAATTGGGGTCTTATCCGCATGGAATGGGGCTCCATAGGGGAGAGTGGCAGTGTTTGTTTGGAGGGACATTGTGTTGACACTGCTGAGCCTAGATTGGTACCTCATTAATAATTAGGCCACGGGAAACAAATTATACTAAAGGCCGTTTTATCATGTGTCGTGAAGGAGGGTGTAATTGATGGGATCCTGTATCTCATTAGGCTGGGAAGAGGCCCGTCTCGGTACACCTCCCCGCACTGCACCAGCCTGCACCACGCAGCCTCTGGAGGATCCACTAACCTCGTTGTTACTGCATTGTCAGAGTTTTATTATTATTATCATTATTAATATTAGTGCTAGGGTTTCCATGCAGCTTTTTATAATCGCCTCCATGCCGATAGCCTTAAAATCTCATCACGGTTATTGAATCAGAAATCGGACAGAACAAAGGACGGCAGATTCCTTTGTCTGTTGCTTCCTGACAACCGAATCTTTGATCTTTATCCAGGCTGTGCGAAAGCGAGGCAGGCTCCCGTTCTCCCGGGATGAGGCAGCCCGCGCGTGTGTGTGTCACAAAATGTTGTCGCTGCTAAATACTGAGTCAGGCGACCCACTCCGCTGCCTGTGGGGTGCGGGTAGTGGCAGTAATCAATGCTAATGAAGGACGGGCACAGATCCGCGATCCACTGGCCGCCATCGCATGAGCTGCAGACAGCAGGCTGCACTCCTGATACGTGGTGGACCTGCATTGCTCAGACGCACTCCGCACCAGTCTGGTTTGAGACCCGCCCACTGCCGAAAGACAAATTACTGGAGCCTCTTATATTTGCTCTGTTATTATGTCCATGCACTTACATTCAAATCGTAATTTTTTTACTGAAGTATTTACAAAAATGGATTCTCTTTAGCCATCAATGGATGCTGTAAAATGATGTTTGGTAGGGTGGGGGCGAAGGGTACAGTTCTGATCCAGATTACTACAGGCCCAATCCCCTAGCTCAATAGAACAAATGGGGGCAAGTGATTAATAAAAAATAAAATCATTTTTACAGCATTTTTTATAGTCACTAAATAACCAGGTAGGGATTTCATAATCACCCCAGCCCACTGAGCTGTTTTCAGTAGGCAGTCACCATGGGGTAAATCTTTCCCACAACATCCACAAATATCTAGCAGGAGATAATGAAATTTGGGAGCTGGATCACGTAATGATCTCGTACCTTTATCTCCTGTCTAATTTTTTTGAGTGTTCAACTCAGTTTTTTTTTTTTTTTTGCATTTATAAGGTGTCCGATCCAAAGGCAGCTGATATGTGGTAAAAGATTCAGAGCATAATATTTTCTCTGGTGTGTGTGTGTACAGGTTTTGCTATACTTTTTCAGTCCTCACAATTTCAGATTTCTTTTTATAAAGGTCTGTGAATGCAATCAAAAAAAGTAAAAATGTCCAGAAGTCTTGTATTTGGGTTGGTTACTTATGGTTAAGGTTAGGGCTGGGTAGGAGTTAAGGGTGTCGTGATTGGGGTTAGGGTTTTTCCCGTAGAAATTAATGGACGGTCCTCACTAAGGAATACAAACGTGTGTGTGGGTGTGTGTTTGCATGTGTCAGTTCCACTCGACATTCAAGGCATAACCAGTGTCATTTCTGAATGTGTTTAATTGACAACCCTTCACCGAAATATTGTGCATTTACAGTTAATAGGAGTTTTACCTCAAACCACACACAATTTACAGACATTTTTACAGCTTGTTATTATACCGCAGGAATTCAGGGCAGACGTGCCAGTGACATCAGCAGTGTGTGAGAATGACATCATTATGGAAGGCCTAGCACGATTAGCATAGCATAATTTATGCGACTTAGTTGTATTTTTGATTTGTTCTCAAATATTCTGTAGCAATAATATAAGCAGTATATAGGCTTCCCTCCAGAGGGGCCAGTTCTTGTCTAATGGTGCTAGGAGACTATTAAACTGCCGTAATTCAAGACTTGCCGAGCATCCTCCCAGGCCGCCCCCCGAGGCTCTGTGCACCCACATGGGCTGTGTCGCTAGCGCGCTGCTTATTTCGCTAGCTAGCTCAGTTCCTTCATTAAACAGCTGGTCCAAACACTGATCTTTTCGTGTATTTCATTTCAGTCTGGGATGCAGTTAATCTCTGATGCCGACCGGCTGCAGCGGGAACTGTTTCCAGACAACGAAAAATGTACCTCGACTCCTATCGTGATGGAATGCATTTTTTATTTATGATTATTGCGTGTATGTTAGGGCACGGTGACTCCGCCTGCCGTCTTGCTTGGTCAGAAAATGCACACGAAACCTGGTTGTGGATCTTCTATGTAATATTTTCAGTTAGCGCTCCTCCCTTGCAGTTTGCTGCAATACTTGATGTGGAGGTGGATGTTTCTTCCATGGCGGGTCGCCAGAGATATGGGACACTTAGGGGACACTGTGGGATGATGGTCATTCATTTATGGCTTATTATTTATTATTTTTTATTAGTGGGAGGGGGCAGTTATTATAATAACTAAGAGAAGATTGGTAGTTTAAACTTCAGTTGAATGATAGTTGAATTGCTATAACTGCCATTATATACTATATACGGCTGTATATAAACGAAAATGCTAGCTGTTTTGCATAAAAAAACATCTGCTACGGGGGGCTGGCTCATTCTGTGAGCAGAAGCACATGACCTGGGGATATTCATTTCTGGGGTCTCCCCCCTTTTTTAGAACTGCATGGGAATCAGGGAAAAAAAGAGAGTCGCAAGCTTCCTTAATAATAGTTGTTAATGTTCTGCTTTGGGGGTAAAGCAGACTGCAGGCAGAAACGCAGACAGGGGGAATGCAGGGCTCAGATTTGGGGTTATGGTAAGAGGAAGGCATGCAGGGACAGCAGGAATGAGAACAGGACGGAATGATTCAGCGCGGACAGCGATGGTCACATGACTCATCCTCCAGGGACAGGTGCCCACTTGTTCTCTTTCTTACTCTGTTAAACAGTAACGCAGTATTTATACTATTTTGTCATATATGTAGTAAGTGAGAAGAGTGAGTCTTTGATCATTTGGTGGGCTGTGATTCGCCGAGAACATCCATGGCGTCTGCTTGCTGCCACTGTCTTTGTGACATTGAAAAAATGGAGTGCATCTTTGAAGCCATTGTGAATGGGTTTGTGCTGGGGAGGGACAGCAGGGGATTGTGGCCAAATGCTGCCCCCGGTGGCACTTTTCTCCCGGCCTGCCACACTCGCCCCAAAGAGTGAAGATCAGCTTGAGGTTTCGTACCGTTCCAGTTAAAGGATTTTGGTTTGGTTTCACACTGAGCTTCCACATTTAGATGAACTTGTTTTTTTTTGTAAGAAGGTGCATTTTTTCACCATTTCGTTTAAAGGGAAGTATTTCTGTCGGCAGTACTGTTTTGAGTTCATTTCAGACGTTTCTGACCACCTAGCACAGCCCGGCCAACCACTGGTAGTTACGATCGTCAGCCTGAGAAAACCACAGCACAGCACAAGGAACACCTTTTGAGTTGGGGACTCATTGACCTAATTCTGCTAGCGGGGGGGTTTGAAAGTGTGTGGGCCCCCCGGCATAGGCCTTGTGTGTCTCGCTGGTTGGAAGGATACATTCACTCTGCATGAATGCAGTTTGTGCTACAGATTACTGATGGGCTGTTCCTGTTCATTAAGAATGGGGACACCCTCATTGCTGCATGTCGGAAAACAGGTTGCCAATTAAACTGTGATTAGCTGCTTTTCAGCTATACCAGGGGCTCTGCTTTTGAATCGGATTGAATTGAATCGAGCCTTTATTTGCCATTTGAACAGGTACTGAAATACAATTACAATGGAATTCTTCCAAGGTTTAAAAAGAACAAAAAAGACTGACATATAGAAGGAAGGATGTATTTGGGTTTTTACTCTAAAATGAAATAATCTTAAATAAAAGATAAACAAGGTGCTTTAGTAATAGATAACTTAGCTGCCTTGATTGTCAGATGTAGATATGGTTGGTAAAGGGGCTGATTTAGGATTTGGAGCTCAGTTTGACTGTAAAACTTCTCTCTTCATCTTGAACATCCTTAGCAACCAGCCTAATTGCTGCTGGATCTTTCTTGAAATAACGGCACATTTGAAGTCCTAAGGTCTTCACCGCTGGGATTGCTGGTCCGGTTGCCCGGAATGACAGCGCCGGTGCCCTCTGTATTTAAGCTTCCTCCATTTTGCCTTCATTTAGGGACAGTGTTCAGTGCAAATAAAAGCTGAGCATGTCCACTTCAAAGCCCGCCAAGAATAGAACAATACCTCCTGACCGCCTGTAATTACCCAGCCATGATTAAGGATGCTTAATTACTTTATCGAGAGCTCCTCAGATCAGTGTGCCTCTATAGGGGTACAGGCTAGCTTCTGCATCTGATTAATTGGTACAATAATGTCTTCTGTGGCTACAGTCCAGCTTTTACAATCTCTTCATTTTTTTGAGTGGTAGTGTAGGATCGAAAACAAAGTAATATTCCTTGTAATATAATCAGAGTGGATATGGTCCAAACCTGACGTAAAAGGGCACGGTGAGGACTAACCAAGTGGAGGCCAAATTCCCCTCCCCCCCCCCCAAAAAAGAAAGTAATTTTAACACCTGCAGAATCCGTAAATGTCAGATGTTTGTTGCTATATTGAGTCATGGCTGAGATAGATGGGGAAGTGCATTGCGCCAAAAGACAGACTTTAATTCAGGAAGTCCATCAAGGGACAAAAGGAGGCAGATGTTGAGATGGGAGATTCTGCGACTGTAGGCACCTGACTCCAGTAAAGGAGGAGAAAGCTTCATTTTAGCGTGGCCTTCTGTAAAGGTCACGAGCTGGCATGGTGGTTAAGGAACTGAACCTGCACCTCTAAAGGTCTCCCATTTACATGCCATAATGAAAGTTGTTATCAAGTAAGAGGTGAACCTTTGAGTAAGATAACCGGATTGCTACAAAAAATACCCAGCTGCAGAAAGGAAATGCAGTACAAGTGCGGCAATTATTATAAACTTTATATACAAGCATTTGCTGAGAGATTTAGTTCATAGATCACAAAGTCGATAAACATGCCTGGTGAAAACCCTTGAAATGTGGTAAAGGCCCTTCAGAAAGGTTAGTGGGATACTGGGATGTGGGATGTAGGCGATTTTGTTATTGTGCCTTTTTGGTGTGGACTAGCCGCATTGCTCATTGTGAACTGTATATAATTTAGAAGGAAAGCCATTACAGTTGCCCTCGGTGAAGGTGTCAGTGCAGCGAATGGGTACTTAACCAGCCAGCATTATGCTGAAATGTGAATAGTGTGTGCGGGGACTCGGTGGTGCAGATTTAAAGCGCGCGTATAGTGAGTGTCAGCTATCTTTTGGGGGGGTGTTAATGTGTCGGGCAGAGTGGTGCGGAGACCGACTGGCAGCGCCTGACCGATCGTGCGCGATTCACCAGCACAGTCAGCGAAATTACCGTCTCCTTGCTGACTGCAGCCCCGCGAAATGATGCTGGCGGCTCGCTTATCGGCCCGCGCGTAGCGGGCGAGCCGTGCCTCGGGACGGCCGCACTGTAAAAGTCACTCAGCAAACCTTATTATGTGGCACCGGCCTTGTCTGTGCATTGAAGCTGAACTCGTCCAGTTAAGTTGCGGCGGGGGGGCTGTAAGGCTGAGGAGTTAGAAGATTGCTAGGGTCCCTGACTGACGACGACTCTAAAAAATTTGGATCGTAATTGGATTGGTCTAAGTTGGGGGCCCAATATGATATGCTTTTATGGGACCCGAAATCGTTAGGGACACCTGTGACTTGTGGGGGTTAGTTATATGAATATACATTCTCTGTCTGTTAGGGTGTTGTAATGTCCACGAATAATTGAATACAAAAATATTTGTTTCTAACTAGTCCTTACATAAAGCATTTTTTTTTTTTTAACTTTAAGGTGACATGTTAACCTGAACGCAGCCCGGCAGTGCTATAATTCTGTCAGTGTTGTGACAGCCACCCCACCCCCCCGTTCGAAGCTCTAATTTTACCCCGGTACATGGGTGGATTTGCACGTAAGCCACTCTAGCTGAAGGATATCGCAGCTGATATAAATAAGCCGGCTGACCTTGGCCCCGTGGCTGTCGAGAATCTATCCCCTGCACTGAAAATGCAATCAAGTTCTGGAGCTTTGGCCCAAAAGGAGCCATTTCAGATTTTTCCTCCCTTCAAATGGCCTTTCCCCTCTTTTTAAAGATCCATCTTACGCGGGATCTGACTTCCGCCTAAATATCGGGGAGACTTCAGCTAGTTCTAAAATTAGGGTAAGCTATTAAATGTGTTCATCCATTCTGATTAAGTGCTAAAATACATCTCGTTTTTTTTTTTTAGTGAAATGTGTAGAACCAAATCCACTTGCACTCCGCAGGGCAAACACTCACTGGGCATTCATTGCTGTCTCAGCTTTTTGTTGACTTGTAAAGTTTGCTCCCCTTATGGTGTGAATCGCTGCTCGAGCAGGGTCGAGCAGTGACATCACCCTGCCGGCCACAGCAGCTGAACTGCAGATCTTCTGATCACAGAGCTACACGCCGCCCTATAATCTGTACCTCATAATACGGCCAACATGCACATCTTCCATAAGAAAAGTAAAAGAAGACATGATGTTATTACATGTTAACAGTTACCAAAAGAGGTGTGGCCACAAAGGTGTCTGCTCATTGGTTTTCTATTGGGCTAGACAGTGTCTTTACTGAGGTTTAGCGCAGTGATTGGATGCCTCTCCTGTCATGCGGCGTGTGGAACCTTATATATGTAATGTAGGCCTTTGGCGCGCGCTGAGTGTGTCCATCCATCTGATATTGCACAAAAGCCACTTCCTGGGAAGATGATTGCAGTGAATTCAGGGAAAATTGTGTTTAGTGACGCCAGGTCTTAATTCTTTTTTGTTGGTGACTCTGCAGTCTGTAGTTCAAATTACTGTGATCAGAAGGTCACATGTTCAAATCCCCGGGTCGTCAGAGTGATGCCACTGCTTGGCCCCAGAGCGAGGCTCCTAACCCCCACCTGCTCCGGGGATTTCCTGACCTTGCTTTGGATGGAACGCTGCTTTGGATAAAAACATCTGCCAAATAAATAAATAAATAGTAAATTGAAACTGAAAAAGAGTTAGATGAACTGGAGCTCCCTGCTGCTCATGACTCAGCGGGGGGGCCGAGGGGTTAGCGTTACCAAGTACTTATTATATTTGACTTAGTTTAACGGCATTTGCGAATGGTGTCAGTGAGAACATTGGCTGGGTCGGGTGGGGGGGTGAGTGAGGTAAGGCCCACACAAAGGAAATGCATAAAGGTAATGCATTAAGATTACAGAAGCAATTAGTATAGGCACATCTCACTCTGGCCTCTAATAATGGCTTATTTTTGTTTACATTCATCTTTTTTCTCAGCATTATTAATTTCCGTTCAAGTGTGTTTCTTATCTAGACTGAGCCGAGCGAGTTAATCTCCTAACTCCCTATTCTCTCTGTGACACCACATTGAGACATGTTTTGCACGTCTTTAGTTGTTTATCACTAACACTTACTCCGAATGGTAGGCATTTGTCACAGAGAAACCAATAAATATTTGGTTGGAGGCTCCTCCTGTTACTTAACCACTGCATCTCGTGCTTTTTATGAGTCATAATGCCAAATCAAGCCATGGGCTGAGACGCACTGGGAGTGGGAGTTTGATGACTCCAGTCCAAATTTTCATAGCTGGAATCTGGGGTTACCTAGCGACAGCTCTCCGCAGGGATGCCTCAGGTGCCAACCGTGATATCGCCTCGCCTCTGTCATTTAGCGGTCTGCGCTGTGTACTGTCATTAGAGATTTCGGCTGCGTAGTTATGCCCCCGGCAGGCGTGTGGTCATGGGGCGAGCGGCGCACCTATGTTTTTGACCGTCCGATTGTTCCCAGCCCAATCCGGCAGACTGACCCGGCGATTAAAGGATTAAGGGGGCAATTAAAATGTCGGTCTTCAGTGTCATCAGTCACCGGAACCAAACGCAGAGCAGGGGTTTGGTTTCCTTATAACCATTTTATAGCCGTCTTCCACAACTGCTGGCAGGTTAATAAAGAAAATACCCCGACGCTAAGCCATCGTAAATGGTGGTGTCACTTATCGAACACACCCGCTTTCCTGTCATTTGTGCCTGGCTTCCGGGGCGATGCTGGTGTTTGACCCTCGTCATCGGCGTCACATTTTCAGGCCCTGTGTACCTGTGGATAACGTAGTAGTCAGAGATTCCTGAACATTAGTCTCAACTTAGAGATGATTAAGTGTCATGTGGCTTCAGGTTCAAGATCGTAGGATTTTCCCTTGAGAAAGGAGCATCTTTTGAGGATCTTGAGTGATCTTGTCCAGCTGTACAAATGAGATGGTAAGCTCACTCACTTAGTGTGGGCTGGAGCATCATCCAGGCTAAATGGAGTATGGTATTAATTAGCACGAGGTCTTGGAAGGGTCGGGGGGTTCCATGACTGTAATCACTCCTGGATCATTGAGTCATGCCGCTCGGCTCTTACAGGGAGCCCCCGTGTCTGAAGTGCACTTTGAACTCCTCCTAGAAGCTTACTGTTTTGAAGGCTGTATTCACCGGCTTCCACTCCTGCCTTATGCCTCACGTTCTCCCCCTAGGCTCACCGGAAGCATCTCCTGCATTCTCCTTCATCCGAGGAGTTAAAGCACCACGAGCCAAACGGCTGAGCCCAGAGCACGGTCGGCCTCGGGCCTCGGGTGGCCCCCGCTACCGGCGCCGCGAGCCGGCGTTAGCGCCCGCGTTAGCGTCGCCATTAGCGCGACACCTTAAAGGACACCGAGAAGGTGGTGTGAAGCGGTGCGAGTGAGAGGCGCCACGGCGCGGGGGGCCCCGCTGGGGCAGGGCGCGCGGTACTGCGAGCTGCCGCGACTCGGCGAGAGGCAGCGGGGCAGCGGAAGTGGCGCGGTTAGCGGCGGCGCACCCCCCCCCCCCGCGAGCGGCCTTGCATAGGAATGCGCTGCTAAAGGGAGCCTTTCTCCCACCCACCCCCTCGCCAGCCAGCACCGTGGGTGGCGGGCATTCATTCAGGATGCCACACAAGAAGGTGTTTGTTAGAAGGGCAGTCCTTTTTAGCAGCGGGAGTGTGTGCGTGCGTGTGTGCGTGCGTGAGTGCGTGGGGGGTTAAAAATGATTTTGAAAGCGTGATGATGTTGACATCTATGTCACACTGGGTTTTTTCCTTTGTGATTCCTGGTTTTTAGGCCTGGGATGAGAGCAGAATGCTGGCTCTGTGTGCATATGTGTGTCTGTGTGTGCATGTGTGTGTGTATGTGTACCAGGGAGGACCAGGTCTTCGCAGGATAACACAGATCCTCAGCCGGTCTCTCGGAATATTAAGTCATGCTGTGGTTAAGGGCCAATAAAGGCCCACAGTGGGATCTCCTGTCACTCCGAGTATGTGAATAATGTTTGATCTTAGAACTAACAGTGTCTGCTCCTCCTGCCTCGATTTTCTCATCCCTTATTCCTTATCCTCGGCCACGAGACTTCAACTGACCATTCTTCAAAGGCCTTCTTATATATTTACCCTCTTCGGACACAGCGGGCTGTTTTGTTCCATGTTGTGGTATGTGTGTCTACGTGTACTATCTGTATCACGCGCATCCTGTCACATGCACGCTGCCAACAGCTTTGTTTGGTAGAGAACACGTTTAAAAATCAGGGCACTGGAGAGCAGGTGAAATGAGGCAGGCTTAATGGGTTTTTCTTTTTACTGAAACAGAATTCCTGTCTTTGATTCTCTCTCACACTCACAATTTTTGGTTCACGAAGCCTGAATGACCTCAAACCTTTTAGATTATATCTTTTTTCCCACCAGAAGGTAGGAGGGATAGTTTCGTTTTTAATGCAGAGGGAATATGACAGCATCTAAAATTTTAAGTTTTTTTTAGCAAATTAAGCCTTTCTAGGTCTGCCATGATGTAAGAAACAAAATCTGAATGAATCCCCCCAACACACACACATTAAGTGGATTATTAATTTTACTGAGTTTTACTGAAGTCATTCACAGGAAATGACTGAAGGACAAATTGCCCAAAACTCACACTGACAGTGTGAGTTTTCCAGAAAATTTCCAGAAAATTTCTCTGGACCGAGTGAGCTTTGGACGTTTAACTTTGTAGTCCTTTGTCAGATTACAGGACTGTGTAGGTTCCAGTTCCCAGCACATTATGAGGAAGACGGCAAGCCATTGGCCCGCAGCGAAGGGGAAGCGTTTTTTTTCAGAATCACGCCACTGACTGATGCTCCTCTCGCACCCCCCCCCCCCCCACACACACACACACACAACTCACCCTGTGACAGCACACAGAGCATGATGGATGATGCTGGCTCTGTATCCATGTTCACTGGGTGTGACAGACCGCACTGGAAACTGCTGCCAGCTTCTTGCACTTAATTTAAGTCCGTGCATGCATTTTCTATCAAAGATTACAGAGGTGCTTTATTTGCAGGTTTCAAATATACCCCTATTTGAGAGTATGGACGACTTATACTTTGTCATTTTTTTTATTTTAGATTTGATGTCTCGCCCAAAAGACGTTTGACTTCTGTGTTTGATTATGCAGCTCACTTGTGTGTTCGTGCTGAACAAAAAAAAATAATGAATCTCACTGCCTAATCAAAAATTCCCTCATCGTTCTTCTTTTTCAACATCAGCACTCTGAGGGCCGAGGAGTCAAAGTGTTAGAACAAGAGTCTGAAACTTTATTAACCACAGGACCCCCAGCTTTGACCTGTGAGCTTTTCCAGTCTTTTTGCAGTTAGAACTGCGCCAGACTTCTCTCTGCTTTAAATGGGCCCCTAAATTAATCTTTTCACGTGGTGGCACCCCATCCCAACTATTTCTGATGCTCTCTCTGCATTGTTAGACTGTCCTGTTTAACGTGGGCTGTTTAAAATTGATCCCCGACCCTGTGAGCTAAACTCATTCACATTCTGACTTCAGTTATTAGCCTGCAGTAACTACGAAATTGTAGCCATTCCCTATTAAGGCGAGGAGGTGTTATTTGGCCAAGTACAGGTACATTCGAATGCTTCTTTTCAATCTTTTAGGACTGTCCAGGGACAGCTATTTATCCAGCACCCTGGAGTTTTTAAAAAAAATTTTTTTGGGGGGGGCGGGGGGTGGTTAATGACCAGGCCCAATGGACATGCGGCTATTCTGCCAAGATCGGCAAATGGCCAATCACAACCACAAAGGCCTAACCCACTGAGCCTCACACCGCCCCCCGGTGGTCAAAAGTATAGCAGGAACTTGAGTATCAGAAACTCTTGGCATTACTTAATCAGGACTGTGCTACAAAAACACTAGTGATGTCAGAGATGGCCTGTGCATTCCTGGGGAAGGAGGGGAGTGCATGCGAGCCACATAGCAATAAACAGGAAGTGACAGGTGTGCACTCTGCGGCGGCGTGCTAAGCAGCGCTATCGGGCTCTCTCCTGTCTGCTAAATGGAGCGTTCGGGGCCCATGTCGCTCTCCATCGCGGCCCCCACAGGGAGCCTGTCTGTCTGCAGGGCAGCGGGGGACATGGGCCCTCACGGTGTGGATTTAGCCAGCCGTCTGAACAAGTTAAAATGCCATTATGCTTTTGTAGGTAAGGTCATGACGGCAGTGGCCGGGGAATGCCGTCCTGCACAGCACAATGTTGCCCCCTGTTGTTATACGGATGACTGAGGAGCAGGATGGAGGACCTGAGAGGGATTCAGTGCTGTTCTGACCTTAGGTTAAACTTTGCCTGGATGTATTTATAAATGTATCAGCATCAGAACAGTCACTGTCAGATTCAGGCACAGAATCGTTTCCCTTCGCTCATACGGTCTCCTCCCTGGCACCTGCACCTGACTTTATCAGTCATTTTACCAGCAAATTGTATCATTTTTATACAGTTCTGGACTGTTGGTACTATTTTGCACTGTCTATATTATTTTACAATGTCTTTTGGCTCTTGTAACCAAGTGAGGTTGAACAAACATGCATTTTGTGTGTTGCACATTGCTAACAGAGATCTTAAATCTTGCAGTAATCTGGTGTAAAATCGGGGGCTTTCTTTTCATGGAGACAGGTGAGCTTGCCCAACTGAGCTACTCTTCAGACACTTTACCTTCTCTTTCAGAGAGATGGAGCTGGCTGTGTGCTCCAGGGTGATCGCTGTCCGTGGTGCTGAAGGCTCTCCTGCAGGAGAAGGCACTGCTGAGCACGCCCCGCGGGGGCGGGGCGGGCGCGGCGCCGCCCCCGCCGCCCGCGGGCGGGGGGGGGGCGGGGGGGGGGCCCGCGCCCCGCCCCCGCGTGTCACAGATGTCAGCCAAGCCGGGATTTAATGCTCTCACTCCTCTGAGAGTTGTGTGGGAATTAAACTGGAAAGGAGTTTTCCTTCGCGGATGAGAGGACACCCACACCCAGGCCTGGTTTAATGACAACGGCAAACACGTCCAACCTTAATCTCATTGCAGATGGAAATGAATCGCCCAGACTGATAAAGAGGAAAACACAATTATTTTTCACATTTAGAGCAGGCGGGGCACAGACGCTGGGGAGCTGGCTGCCTGTAGGTCTGATATATGCGTGTTCATTAATATTTAATCCACATTGGCAAGGCAGGGAAGACCATCATAAACAATATTGACATTAAACACAGGCCAGATTGAGCTGGCGCGACTGGGTGACACCGGGCACGGCCTAGCGAGGGCTGCAGGCGGGATTTGTGATTTGCCCATTTGGAACATTAACTCATCATTAGCACGTCTGAGGACCCGTTATCTGCAGGACATGTAGCCGTCACCGGCTGAACCCCCGGTCTGACTTGTGAATTGGAACTGGCTGGGGTCGCAGGGCACAAAGGCTGACAGAAACCTTCAACTGATAGTGTGTTTTAAGATTCTGAGCGAGCCACAAGGGAAAAAAAATTGTATGATGGAGACGCATGGTGTGAAAGGCGATGGTTTTGAGCTCTGTTCTTTTTGAAGTTATTCGTTCTCCTGAAGAGATGGGAACGGAAAGCTGGGCTGGAAGACGTCAGACCAGCTGCTGATAATGCACCAATGGGGGGAATTTTGATTTCTCTGCAGTCTGAGAAGCCAAGGCTTTCACAGGGCTCGCCGTTGTGTGTGTCTCGTGACAAGTGCTTTTGGTTTCGGTAAGATGAGTGAATCTAAAGTCTAGCCACGACGTTTTCAGTTGGCTCAGATGGAAATAGCTCAGCTGGCATGTCTTGAGGAAGGTGAGGTTTCCGTTACTTCTCTGGATCCTGGGAAATTGCTGGTGCCGATTTTAATTATCAAGTCCAGGTGTGACACTCTGGGCTCCTGGAGTCATTCAGCACTAGTGTGAACTTTTCTTCTGCCGTCGAGCCTAAGGATAGAAGAAGGGACGGCGAAGCTCAGGGCGACCAGACGGCCGACGCAGGGCACAGCAGGCAGAGCCCCTATTGTTTCTGAACACCGTTCCATTACTGTCATCTTGGTGTCCTTTGGCCACATTGGCTGAGCGTTACCTTGAACCACTAGTCCGCCACTCTGCTTTGCTGCTCTGAGCTCCCACATTCTTACTCCGCACCTTCTTCCTCGCACACATCCAAACCAGATGCAGTAACCCTCACTAAACCTCAGAATGACACAACCACGACTCAGAGATGCCTGTGCTCTTCCCATCTTCATGCTCCACCCTAACCTTGTTCCCTCTGGTCCTTCTGCCCAATCCATAGGTGCCATTGATTATTGGCCGACGATGACCTCTGACCAGTAGCTGGATATTTGACCCTGGCTAAACGCACCTGCTAACCACCCCGCCATCAGGCCTTTGTTCAGGGACACACTGCTGTGAGGTGCTATGCAAATGATTGGAAATTACATGTTCAGCGCTTTTTTCCTGCATAGGCTGCATTTCTTTGGTCAGATGTTAGGTAACGCAGAACCCATAGCGAGTAATAAAATTAAAAAAGGGGGGAGGGTGGTCTTGGGTTGATCTTCGCACGGAGAGAGGCCTTAAAGAGATGGTGTGCATAGTGTTTGGTTTGTCGGTGTAGCTCCCGTTCTGTTGGTAGTGACTCTGCCCCTCTGCCCCTGCTGCCAAATGCCTCTTCAGATAACAATACCGTCTTCACAACAAGCCGCACGGAGCCCATCAGCACCACTCGACGACAGCGCTCACTCTGAGGACCCGCAAAGCCAGCCGGCGCCACCCGGCTCTCCACATCCGACTTTCAGGCCAGTCCACAGTCTTGTTGCTAGAGATGTGTGTTTGAATCCTCCGCTGGTCACATAACTTCACCCACTGTCTGCCATTCGCTGAGGTCCAGGTTGCTATTATTATTTTCTGAAGCTTGCGTAAGCAGTTTGGCTGTCTGTGCGGGGAATCTCCCTTTGGAGATTTGAGGCGTCAGAAGTTGCAGCCGAGCCTGAACTTCTGGCCAGCCATAATTTGCAGCGCGCAAAGCTGTGGACGGGTCCCCCAAGGCCACGCGGACGGCCGCTGCCTCCAGGGCGACCACAGAGCAGTCCAGCTAACGTGCTAAAAGCCGCATTCCTGCCAAGCCTGACTCCTCTGCATTCAGCTCCACTGTGTATAGATAATTACGCCACCCCCTCCCCCCCCCCCACACACAGGACTGAGATGAACCCACTGCAGCAAAGGCCCTGACTCACACCTCCCTGTATCTCCCATTGCTCCCGGTTACAAGTCACATTCCCTGCATTCGGCCAAAAAGTCATGGATCCTTCAACGCCCAGACTGATAAAGACGTCTGACTATCTGCAGTCACCGCTTCGTGCCAAGATTCCTGCGATATCCACCGTTTGTTTCTTTCTCTCTTTTTTTTCTGCCTGATGCACCACCAGTTAAAACCTTGGTGTGTCTTTTCTTTAAAAAAAAGGCTCTTGCGGGATGCCACACATTCTTCTGAACTCGCCTGCTTTTCGAAAATGTATGCTTTGTTTACATCGAAAGACAGCGCAGCTGCGAAATGGAAATTCACCGCGCGGAGCTGCCGCAGACTCCATGCAGTGCAAGAAGCCAGGCCTGCAACAACAGCACAACACTGACCCCTACTGGACGACCACTCCCCTTTAATAGCATGGACGACCACTCCCCTTTAATAGCATGGACATGAACGCGGAAGCCTCAGAAAGTCACGCCGATTCTGAATACATTTCTGCTAAGACTGAATAAAACAAAACTGATGTTAGTGAGTGCCGAAAACACTGCAGGCCAGGACAAATGGTCCCATCTGTTGGACACACTATACATTAAACCTCACTATCAGCACTTGCTTACTGCTGTCTGGAATTACAGAATCAACTGGGGTAACACAGTGGTTTGTAATCTCCATCTGGACAGAATGAAGCTGTGACCATGTGTGTGAATGCTCCTCGTCCGTAATGCAATTTCACACTCCGTCGTCCAATCTAATCTACGATGCCCCTTAGGGCTTAGAAGGAGAGGACCCACCGGCTGGCATGAGTCCGCCACATGACGCCTGTCAATCACCGGGTCCTCCGGCTCCGGGGCAAATGCACCACAGACACAAAGGATGATGGGATTGACCTGGCTGGCCCTGAGTGTATTTGGCAGCCCTTGCGGAGAATAGTACACCTCCGGCCTGCTGATTATTACTGCTCCCATTGAGGTCCAGGTCTGACAGCCTAACACTGCGACACGGGCCCAACACACACATGCTGCTATTTCCAGCAGGAACAGTAGCAGAATGCCTGAATGGGAGGCTGCCACACACACGCCATACCTATAACACCACAAGCATGTGGATATTGCAGATTCTTTACATGGCCAAAGACTGATGGCTTGTTGCTAGGGAGAGGTAGGCTCCCAAGAACATTACGCTTTTCTTATTGCAGCAATGTGCCATGATTTTTTCTCCCCATCCAGGCAGATGGAGGTCCACTCTCTCAGTGGCAGGAAGCACAAGAGTGGTTTAGAGGAGAGGAAGGGGTTATTAAGGTGATGCCCCAACCCGCCCCAGCCCTCAAAGAGGAACATTGGAGAAGATAGGGATTGACGTAGAACCCCATGGCGACGGCCGCCCCCCAATCGATAAAACACAGCCGCTGCTGCGTCACTGTGGCGCCCAAGGGATACGGGAGGCGTGGGGACCGCCTCAGCATCCGGAATCAAGCGGTAAGGGAGGGAAAGCAGATGCTGGGATTAGAAAGGTGCCGTTAACTAGGAAAATGTGAGCGACGTGGAATCGCAGCGGCTCTGCCGAGGAGGCGTCTCGCGGGCTGGTCCCTTCTCCGCCTGCCCGCCCGCCCCCACCACACACCCACAGCCGCCCCCCTCCTTTGTTCCGTACTGCACAAAAGCCTCAACAGATGGTTGTGTTATTTGCATGACAAGGTTCTTTCTGGAAGAGAGCGGCGTCTCGGAATGAATGCGCCGCGGCCCGTTCAGTGCTCGCTAACGGCCCGCGTGTCTCTGGTGGCACTACCTTGTTTTCGTGACTATCATTTCGCCACTGTTTTATTGACTAGCAACAGACTCAAAAAATAAATATAAAGGTTCATATATTAAATATTAAATTTGAATAGGTATTTTCTCCTCTAATAAGATGGGATTATACCTTTATTCTTGTGTGTTTTAAGTATTGTATTTTTAAGAATAATCATAACTGCCTGTATCCCCATGCAAACCTTTTAATACGTTCTTGACTTTACAGCGGAAATAGTGCCTCCTAATGATCGAAATGACATCCTTTCATGTCTTTGCAGCTTCTGATGTGTGGTCTGTCTAATAACACAGAGATTATTGGCTAGTATTATGCTCACTTGACCTACCTGCAGAAAAGCCAGGTAAGTTAGGTAAAGAGATGGTGGTCAAGTGGGAAGAACTAGGTTAAGGCCTAAAGTGCTTACTAATATTTATTATGGAACACCAAGTACTAGAGTGCTCCAATAATTCAGTTTTATATGTATATGCAAACAATATGTTTGTATATAAAATTCATATCAAGAACGGATGTGCCCCACAACAATGAATATATCCTGTTTTTTTTAATACATAAACACAAACGTGCACAATAAATCACACCCCAAAAAATCTTTATACTGTGATTCATGTAAACAAGCATTGAGCGGAATTTGTTTATACATTTTTTTTCTTGCTAGCCATAACATTGAATCAAGATTTCCTGTGTCAGGTATTCAGTCTAACTAAGCCTTTTTGTACATTACTGTAATTACCAACATATGTAATTGTGAATGCAGTCACTGCAGATGGGCGAGCCAGCACCGGCTACTGGCTTCTGCGTACTCCATGTGTCCTCAGATACAGCCCTCTGCCATCTGGCTCTTTAACAAAACTGTACTGACCCCTAGTGGGTACTAACGGAACTACCCCTGCTATTCTTGGTACAGAATAATTTTTTCCTACAGTACATTATTCAGGGGTCTTTCCATTGAGGCGCACCACAAGACTGCTCTGAGAAATTGTCTTATGTCATGGCCAGCATCCAAGTATGGGTACGAGTTCATGTAATAGCTAGAGCTCACTTGGAAATCTAAAACAAATACTTTGTGAAACCTTTAGCTACCTAACAATACACAAAGAAAGCTAGAAAGTCTAAGTGCATGACAAATTTGAGATTAATCTTTTTATATCCCATTTAAAGAATATATATTTTTATATATCATATATTATATATAAAATCTCATTTAAAGAAAATGCTAACGATTTGATTAAAAAAATTACATTATAAAAGGAATAGTTAATACATTGTATGAACATGATACGGTTAAATGTGTAAAAATACATTGCTATTTTGAGAAATAAAACGGCCAATAAAATATTTTTCTGTGGTGGGAACATTTGCCTCAGGAGTCTGCACAAACATTCCTCAAAACATTTCCAACATCAAACGCACAATCATATAATAGTGCCGGCCTGAGGCGGGGCACTGATATTTGTCATGAATCTCCCTAACTGGCATTTAATTTGAAAGATATGGAGTAATTTCTGAAACTATTTTTAAATTTAGCGGACTGTTTATTTTGTGTGGCTGTAATATATGTATTGTTTGTGGCTGCAATGCCTAGAAATGTAGTTTCAATGCAATTACAATAAATATATTATATTATTTGAAATAAAAAAGTGACTGCCACAGAGCTGGGCCTGCCATGGTAAACACAGACGTACTACTGAACAACCTGCATTGCTAAATCATGTCAAATCAAGAACTCAGCAGTGTAACGTGATTGGAATTGAAGCAGAACATAAAGGTTTTGTCCTTGAAGCATGGTGTAAAAAATAAATAAAATTCGACAACAGAGGATGGAAAAATAACAGATGGAGACCGAATATGAGGTCAGCCAGCGCCTCTGAAGGTAAGGATCTGCTACTCACTGGGTTTCCCTTACTGAAGGTCTCGAAGGAGGCATGTGAGTTTGAAACAATTGAGGTTGAGTAAGTGACGGATAACAACAGGGCTGCAACCACAGGGCCTTCCAGACTTTTGTGGAAAGTGACGTTACTGGCTGCCCACGTCTAAACTATTTTTTTTTTTATTGCTTTCCCTAGACATAAACAAAACCTCATTTACTGTTATAAAAAAAAAAATAAGACAAAAAACAAACATTAATGCAATGCCGAAAAAGCCTTATGTAGCCAACGAGAAGCGGCATATGGCAGCACAGGGGGAGGCCTAGCACAGCGCACGGACCGGGACAGAGCCGAACCAGGGCCGAAAGAGGACAGGACAGGCTGCATATT
>JAODKN010000046.1:14298090-14308477 GCA_026774425.1 Petrocephalus zakoni
CTGTTCAGTAAGATTCACTGGATAATAACGTGCGGGAGTGCTGTTCAGTAAGATTCACTGGATAATAACGTGCGGGAGTGCTGTTCAGTAAGATTCACTGGATAATAACGTGCAGTGTGTTTTATTATTACCATTTTAACGTTAGTGATGTCTTATTGTGCATAATTAATCAATTATCATAGGTAAGTACATGGAAATCACGTATATGGGATCCGTGGATGGTTCGCTGTTATCCGAGGTGGGCCATGGGACGTACAGCATACTATAACTGGCACGAAAAATGCTTGTTATTGCAGATGAAATGGATGTGCGGTAATATAACCGACTTCCGAGAGCAAGCTGAAAGGTTGTCGGAAGAAACTGCAATGACGGCAGCTCTGAGTAAAACACTGATGGAATTGTTCGCAAACTTGGAGGAACTTCTGTAACTGAGCAGGCTACAAACGTTTCCCAAAAGCATAGTTTCTAACTGAATGGCTATAGCTATGTAAGTTGCTAGCTGGAGCTTTTGGAAAACATGCACTGGACAGGCATCCCGCGAAGCCGCTTAGCGAAGTAATTCTGGATAAGTTCTCCTAGCACCTGTGGCCGATTGCTCCAATCCTCAGCCACTAGAGGTGAGTCTCTGGGAAGTCCTCAGCCAATCACGGACGCCTCTGTATCTTGATGGGTGAAAGTGACAGTTAGAATTTTCAAGGCTTATTTTATGTCATGTACGGCATCATTGAAATAAATAAATTAGGGCGACCAGATAATCCATGTCATCCCGGACACTTTGAGCTAGGACAGGATTTGCAAACTACCATTTCAATCAAAAGGACCTGGACCTCACTTAAGCCCTGAGTGTCTGCTGTGTGCTGATTGGTCAGTCTCCTATAATCGTGCATGTGTCACTGATGTTAATGTGAAGCAGCTGGATGGGTCTTTCAAGCAAGGAAACAAGCCAGTCAAAATGCAAGAAGAACTGAACTATTTAGCCGAGCACAGGAGCCTTTCAGGTTTAAAGTAGTTTGTAAAACCTGAAGTAGCTCAAACTGTCCGGGATGACATGGATTATCCGGTCGCCTTGTTATAATAAATAAATGAATAAATAAAACTAGTAATAAATAAAGACAGGAAGAAAAACAATGCTCTTAAGAGATTTATCTGTTGCCAGATTTCACCATTTATTTATTAATGCTCACATCTAATATTTATGTATTGCCACATTTCACAATATATTTATTTATTGATGCACGCAATAAATTATTTAATAAAGTTTGAATAATCCCTCCATAGTAGCTGAGAATAGCCTATACTGATTTGTTTAAATGAACAGTTTGCTAGAATCGTCTCTGTAACCCGTTTCTGTCCCATCAGTACTAGCTCAAATGCAAACAGAAACTGGGGTAGCAAGATGTGGGCCCCAAGCAACTGCCTACTCTTACCTGATAATCCATGCATATGGATCAAACAAATATTGCTTATGAAGTAGCATGACAGCTTTGTTAAAGGGGATGCTATTTAAATTTTGAAGTGCTTTTGAAAATGACTGAGTGACTGAGGCCTTGTCCACACGTACATGGGTATTTTTAAAAATGGTGTCTTTCTTGTCCGTAATTTAAGAAAAAACTCCTGTCCACATGAAAACATGCACTACCTGGAGCGTGTATGGAACAGCACACGCTCTGACATCAAACGAAGTAGATAACTGCACACATTCTGACGCTACAAGCCAAAAACTCAGGGTGCATCTCAAAACCAAGAACACAACGATCATATTTGTGGTCTTGGCCAGACCGCTCTTGCTACCTCGCCTTCCAAGAACAAACTTGGGGCGCAATGGATCATGGGATTGGTCTCGTTCAGATGCAACCGACGTAACCTTGATATCTTGGCCGGAGCTGTACGACATCCTGGACATTTACATTCCATGGTACTTGCGATATTAGTATTGGAACTATTCTTCAGCAATGGAAAATGACGTAAAATGGATACGGGAGAACCCAAGGATGATCACTTACGCCTAATGAGATGCACCCTCCTTTTTCCCTGTTGAGACATCAAAGCTGAAAACGGAGTTTCTGAAAAACTCCACCCTGGACGGAGTTTTATAAAAGCTACGTGTCCAGTTACCAAAAACGCCATTCGAATGTGGATGAAAGGCCAAAGTTCATAGCGAAAGCTACGTTTTTAAAAACACCCATGTGCATGCAGACGAGGCCCGAGTTGTAAGCGAGAAGCAAGACAGCAACTCGGCGGTCAGAGTGAGCAAAGTGACTGATCAGCAGCAGATAATGAACGCTTCATTACCGGCACAATGGGTTTAAGTGTGAGACACATACCTCTGGGAAGGCTTACTGGACACAGGCTCATTAATTGCTGATAATGACCTGAGGTCATTAGCGCAGCCTCTGTCATTTCGACCTCCCCCTTTCATTGACGCGTAGAAATAACGACTTAATAGATCTAGTACAGTAAAAGCTCCTATTGACCTACATTGGGAATGAGGCAGTGCAGAATACTTACCTTATGTTCTGGAAAAATGCTATTTCTAAGTCACTGTTGAAAAATGGTGAATTGTAACACGTTATTTAAATTTACTCTAATCCTTTTATACAGACAGTAATGATCATCGACCTGGTATTTCACGCGGTACAATGTCCCTGCGAGGTAAGCAGTGGCGGAACCAGCAGAAAGACTAGCAGATCCTGCTGCTGTGTAGCTATGCGCTGGAGCCGACCCGTGTACTGCGCAGTGCTGCTTTCGTTATAATTCAGGGCTGCCGACTTTTACGCATCTGACATGACGCTCATGCTTTCAGGCTCTCATGCTTACGCAAGATGTCTTCAGGCAAATCTATAGGCTTTTATTCCATTATAAATCTAAAATTAGCTACATCAAAAGCATTGTGGTAGTCTGCCAACCAAGCAGACTGTTTGCAACAAAATATAAGAAACAAAAGTCCTTTATTTTAACTTTTGTGAAAAACAGAATTCACAAATAAGACATTTTTGTTGTTGAGATGTATTATTTAATCGGCCCAGCTCAGAGGCCCAGGGCAATTGCCTGTCCTTGCCTGTCCCGTCCCTACGCCTCTGTTGGCTAGCCTGGTTACACACACACACACACACACACACCGACATATATATTATACTTAATTCATTGGGAATTATTAATTATTTCATGCTGATGTTTTACAATTGTGCCAGTCACTTGAAAGCCATACACTAGAGCTTTTACTGTGCTAATAACTTGCGAAAGTCACTGATTCACAGTAAACATGACAGACTGTAAAAGCGCTTCGTGGTCACCATTGGCTCATTGCTCTTGAAGTGGTGTCACACGTGTTCAGACACCCTGAGGGGTAATGAGTCCCGGGACCATCTGTAGAATTATGCAGCAGTGGGGTCTGACTCCAGAACACGCCGCCTGGGGTTCTCCCAGCCGAGCGAGAGAGTGGCGATAATCTGCGCCCGTCCTGCCACGGTTCAGTGAGTAGGGGATCAGTTTGCCTTGGTGCTGGAGCCCTTACAACCCGGCGGCGACGATGTTGTCCCCGTTGGCAGCCGGCGAGCTGATAATTATGCACCATGATGAATGAAAATGGTGCCACTTTGGTTAAGAACGTCACCCGTTTAGACCGTAATGAGAAGCTCATTGTCACGAGATAATTGAATTTCTCTGTGGCAGGAAGGCAGAGCAGCTACGGCGGTGATACTCATATTAATTTTGATTTCAAAAGTGTTTTTTATTATTTCTGATTATAATATGAAAATTTGAGGTTAGTTGTTTGTGATGCAGTTCACTGAGAATCATTGTGTATGACGAGTGTAAGAAAATAGCTGTTATTTGTGAATTATTTGTTCCGGGAGTTTTACACGCTAACCATTCTTGGGTTTATTTGTGTGTTTTGTATTTATGCAATTTGGAGCCTGGGAAGTCTGTAATTAAATGTAAATGTTGCGCAGCGTGCAAAGAAAATCAAACGTGATATTCAAACGTGGTCTGGCACTCTACCTGGACATGAAGATCTGATGGTGAAGGAGGGCAGATGGGCCCGGGCCTGGTGAAGTGCTTATCAAGCCCAGTCAACAGGGTTGGACTTATTTTTTAAATAGCTTCTCTCCTTCAATTCTGTCAGCTTCAGGGAACGCATGCGACTTTTATCCTCAGAGGTGATGCAATATTGTCCCAAAATATGTGTAAGACTTTGTGATGCAGCATTGGGCAGGACATGAAGGACTCCATTAGAAGAGCCGTGGCTGACGTGCATGCTAATGTGATTCTTCTCACCTGAATTCTACTGTGTTCTGCTCGTCAACCAATGAAGCGAAATGTTGGAGGGACGTTGGCCGGCTGGCCTGGCCTAGAAGGATCTCGAGTATTTGTTGTGGGAATTTGTGATCTAGGGTTTGTTCTGTGCCTGCATTTGAACTTAATCTATTAGTATCCATATCATTTTGCACTAATTGATACATAAAAAAAACACTAAGCTTTTAATTAGTGGGAGCTAACATATCCAGCTGCCACAACTACAAACACTGTAGCACTGTTTAATAGCACAGAACGGCAGTAACTGACTTTAGTCTTTCTCATATGGGTGTGTGGGCATCTGTGTCTACATGAGACTGCGATAAAATCGGGGACCAAAAAGAACTGTAGCTTTCTTCATGATCGCTATGTTAATGGTTTTAACAGTTGCCATGTAAGTACAAGGATACCTTAGAGAGAGAGAGGGAGGGAGAGAGAGAGACTGGGAGGGGGGGTAGATTTCCCTGGGCACTGGGATAATGGGTCATATCCAGCCTCTCAATTTGGCTAAGTCATCAGAGCAGCTGATTGTGTCACCCGAGGGCTCAGGGGCTGCTCTGGGCATAAGCAGCTGAACCTCCATCTGTACACATGGTTCTGCTCCCAGGGTGAGCGCCACCTTCTGCACCTGAAACCCAATGCTCTGGGGTGACACTGTAAAAAAACAAAAAAAAGACATCTGCTGTCTTATGAAATGTCGAATTCGGAGTTGGCAGAGCGCAGTCGGCGGCTAGGCTGGTGTTATACCTCGGCTGTGCTGCCGGAGATGACGATGGTGGTGACGGTGATGATGGTGATGACGGTGATGACGGTGATGACGGTGATGATGGTGATGACGGTGATGATGGTGATACCAGCAGTGATGTTTCTGACTGCGATGCACCTCTGTCTCTCCACAGGACAAATGACATAGGATGAACACTGCTGGTCGGCTCTGTCTGTCTGTGCTGTTGTCCCTTCTCGCACTGGCTTGGCCTGCGGAGCTGCCGGGCCAGGCTCCGCCCTGCTCCTCGCTGGCGGCAGGGGTGCTGTACGGCTCCTTCTCGCTCAGGGACCTCTTCCCCACCCTGGCGGCGGGCTGCTCCTGGACTGTGGAGAACCCCGACCCCACCAAGTACTCCCTCTACTTCCGCTTCAATCGGCACGCCGGCGCCTGCCTGAGCTTCCAGCCCTCCGTGCTGGCGCTGGACCACTACCTCGCCAACCAGACCTGTGCCGTCCCTCCGCCGGCTGAGCAGCGCCCCCCAGAGGCCGTGGAGCTGTGCCGTGGCACCGGCGCCCACACCTTCCTGCAGTTTGACAAGAACTTCGTCCAGCTGTGCCTGACGGGCGAGCCGGAACCAGGGGAGGGGCCCGTCGGCACTGAGACCCTAGCGTTCGGCCTGGTGGAGCTGCTACTCGTCAACAACGAGAACTCGAGCCGCTTCACCTGTGCCGTGCTGTGCCGCTGGTTCGAGGAGTGCGTGCACACGGGCCGCCCCGGCGAGCGCTGCGGCCTCACGCAGACGGGCTGTGCCTGCCCCGACTTGGCCCCGCCCCTCCCGCTGCTGCCTGCCACACCCCACAACGACACGGCCTCATCCTCGTCGTCCGGCTTCTTCCTGGAGTCGCCTGACAGCTGCTGCGTCACCGAGCTGCATTCCAAGAACGTCATCGCCGTAGCACCCAGGGATGTCAGGCAAGGTAACCGCGGCTCCCGTTTAGCCCGTGTTCAGCTCGCTTCAGCTCGGCTGTGACCTCGGGCTGTAGGTGTCCTCTGATTTACGCTAACGCGCGGGAGCGGAAATGTGGGTAAGCGGGAAATTCAGGGCAGCGGCAGGGGGTTTGAGGCCGGAGGCAGTGCGCGGTGATGAGGTTCAGGTAAGAGTTGTGATTGGGGACCAGTGCCCTCGCGCTGATTGCTAGCCAGCATCATCTGGCGACCTTCTAACGGGAATCAGATATTCAAATCAGACTTTCAGATCCTCGCAGCAATCAGGTCACCCCCCCACCTCCTCCCCCCCTCACTTTATCCACTTGGCGTCTGATTTGGCTGGCAGTTGACTTGATGAGGGAGGTGCCGTGGGAGTTGATGGGGGCGATGGTGGTGGAGGCTTATCGGTAGATGCAGAGGCCTGACGCAGTGGATAAAGCTTATTATCTGATCCTGTCATGCGCTACAGAGGGTCACCATGTAGCAGGACCTGGGGCACAACATCCAACCAGCCGGAGAGCCTGCTTGATCCTCTGGCCATGGACCGGACAGCAATGGCACTGATTTCCCAAGACTGAGACATGCATTTCCAGAGTTTGCAGCATTTTGCAAAGGAACATTGTGTGAATTTGCACAAAAACAAAGCAGTGTCATCCTGGACGTTTTCCTTAGTTTTCAAAGTCGGTCAAACTCAGCAAAGGCCTTTGCTTTCAAGATATTTTGGAATTTGAGCAGGTTGTTAGATATTTTCAGCTGACTGCGTAGTTACACAACGCTAATTAAGCCACCCTGGAATTTGTTGGAATTGATTCCTCGTCGTACACTAGCCTGGGATGTTTGAGGACTAGTAACGACAGTCCCCAAAGCTTGAGTGCTCATTAAATGCAATCGTTCTTGTGGGGAGATGGGGAGGCAGCTGGGTATTGGCTGAAGTTACTTTGTGTGTGTAATCAGGCTTCTGCGGTAGTTTATGTTTTGTTTGGCAAGTTTTTTACCCTTTAAGTCTTTGTTTGGGGCCTGAAATGTAAAGTTCAAGGCACTCTGGTTGCCTAGTAGCATGGATACTCTCAAATGAGGGACTTGGCTCTGGCTACCCGCTTGGCGAATTGGGTCAGCTGTTTAGCTGGCCATAGACTCTCGATGAACAAACAGTGCGTCAGCTTTGGGTCTTTGGTTGAAATCACTGCTACTTTCCACCCATTAAAGTTACAAATGCATGAAAATAGTGGAATCTGTAGAACCATCTGCTTTCCCAGGGACTGAGGAAGACTGTTCACAGTATGGAGTTCAGTAATATTCTTGATGACCCTGAAGTTTTCTCGCAGTTAATTTTTGAAGAGCGCCAACAGAGTTTATGGACGGATTCAGGTTGCTGGCCCTTGGTATCATGCTACTTCTTTTAACTTCAGTTATACCTGACTTGGCAAATAGCACGGTCTGGTTTTCTGGCTGGCCCTGAACACCTTATCTGTCTGTTTTTATTTATTTATTTTTTTCCAAGGGCTCTTTCAAAGAGCAATTCATACAGAGGTGGCCTATTAGATGACAGGTGAAAGCCGGCTCCTAGATGCTCTGTACAGTATGTAATCTGTTCCTCGTCGGATTTGATCTGCTGCTAAAGGAGAAGACAGAAGAATGCAGATTGGGTGACCACATTGCTTTGCAAACAGACTCATGAAGCAAGCAGTTATATTACGTGTTAAAAACACGCTCTGATTTTTGTATTGGTGCTTCATTGAACCATGTTTATTTTACTCAATTTACCTTGCTATAGGTTTGAAAATGTTTGCTTTTCCTTCTTCAGGAAAGATGGCTTGATAGTGGATTATAAAGGAATTCTGCCAGAATTATTGTCTTAGGAAGTGATGTTGATGGTTTAAACATTTCAGTAATTGTATATTTATTATTTCTGGTAGCTACACTAACTAATTTGGCTGTTTGTTGCTAGCTGCCTGACAGTCTTCTCCATCCTCATCAGGCTTTTCTTGGACTACATCAACAAGCTAATCTGAACATTTTAATTGGCAATTTGCTTTAAATAAACGTGTCACATCCAATAAACCTGAGCAACATACTAGAGTTGGGCGGCTGACCAAAACATTGCAGTCTCCAACATAAATGACTGTATTGCTTACTGTTCCTGCTAATTGTGTTCTTGTGGTCCAGCCATGTCTGGATTGACTGAAGCCTGCTGTGGTCTCCTGTATCTATGTCATTTCCTCGGTGATTCCCTCATGGTTTTGATTGCTAGAGAAAGCTTGTGGCATTTCTTGCCCATAGTGTGTGTGTGTGTTCTGTGATGGACTGGCATCCCATCCAGAGCGGTGTTTCCCAGCCCATTCTCGGGGAACCCCAGACTGTCTGCGTTTTTGCTCTCTCCCAACTCCTGAATACTGAATACCAGCTACAGATGCTTTGGAAGCTGGGAGGGAGGGGGAATGTGGACTGCCGAGGACAGGGTTGGGAAACACCCATCTAGATCTGAAATCCACACTACCTGGGATGGCGAGGGTGGACAGACGTCTATAGCAAGCTGTTTTAACATTAAGTAAGCAGGCAGAATAGCAATTTTAGATATCTGCATTGTAGTACAAAGTAGCATTTCAGATATCTCTAATCCGATTCTTACGAGTACAAATGAGCATTTGAGACATCTATAATTCAGTTCTTATGAGTACGAATGATGTCACTTCTCCAGTTCATCTGTGTCACGTTTTTCATTTGATAGGGCAATGATTCAATGTTAGATGTCTCAAGAGCAAATTCTATTTATCTGAAATTACATTCTTACTAGTAACAGTTACTTTTTAGATGTCTACAATTTTACTACCGCTAGTCACAATGTCTGTTTTAAGATTTAAGATATCTGTAATGTAATTATAGATATCTGTAACTATATTAGTACTAATAAGAATGTAATTTTAGATATCTCAAATGCCCAGTTGTACTAGTAATAATTCAGATGTGAATCATTACTAGTGAATATAGAATTGTAGATATCTGCAACTAAATTGTGGATCCGCTGATAGTGATATCTATATCTAAAAAAGATGGTGTCTTTGGTAGGAAGCTTTTCTCTGAGGGGGTGGGGGGGGTCACAATGGCTGATTTGGAGGTTCAGGCCGGTGAATGTCCCCCAATAACGCCGACCCTGATCTGCTTGGCTATCGGTACAGGACTGATGGTGTTCTCACACTCGCTGTCCGTGTCCGGATTGTAATCCCACTCCTACTGCTGTGATTGTTATCCCTCACATTTGTATGCCTGACGGCTGGCAGTGACGGCAGCGAGAGGCTCGCACGGTCCGCTGAACAGAGTGATGAATTCTGGAGCGGTCTGCACTAAAGCTGGCTACTTATTAGTTTTCGTGGCGAGTTAAGCGTTGGGCAAAGCCGCGCGATTCTGCTGGCGTATCATACAAGCGCACAGAAAGTAAAAATGTTCGGCATTAAACTGCGGTCACCCTGGGGTTTCGGCCTCATTCCGCCGTAATAACTCCGTTTCATTTACCGCCGCCGCCGCTTTGAAACTCTGCCTGCTTAATGCGGATGCCAGTCCCTTGCTCATTTTTTATGCACTTGCTGTAAAAATTTGACCCTGCCACTTTTCCTCCTTGTTAAAAATCACAGCGGCTATTTTTTCCAGCTGATTGACCGCCGGAGCTTACGGCCATCCGAGGGAGAACAGGCTCTCCCTGGCCTTCGCCCCCCACCCCCTCTGATTGGCATCAATATACCTATTTAGTAAATTCTCACCTGGCTCCGCGTGGCATTTCGTGTCGATCAGCACCTCACTGACTGAAGTCTTGGGACAGTGAGATTTCGTTTTGGGGAATGGGAGGTGGAGGTGACCTAACTTAGAGGTTCGCTTGAACGGGGGGGGCGTAGCTGACCTCATTTAGAGGTTCGCTTTAATGGGGGGCGGAGATGACCAGATACATTTAGTGAGAAAAATCGAGGTTTATGTGAGATTTTGAAGCATGGAGTGATTCCTATCAGAACATGCTGATCCGATCTGATCAGAACCCGTCAGTTGGGCAGAATTTTAAGTCAGAGCCAAGTCGGTGGTGGAGGCCCCCAGAGAAAGATCCATCTGACTGTTCTCATGTTCAGAATGGGGGGGCTCACTCAGTGCCTGGGCCTTCCCTTGTTCATCTCAAAACTACAAGTTTTCTACAAGTGCAAATAGAGCCTACTTATCACATTTACTTTTAATGAATTTCGGAGATGGAGCCCAGGCCATGCTGGGCATATACTACCCTCTTCTGGAGGAGATGGAGCCCAGGCCATGCTGGTCCTGTACTACCCACCTCTGGGGGGTAGTACACTGCAACCTGCTTGCCTGGGATTATCGGCCCTGCGTTTCGTTTGACCTACTTCTCAGACAGTAAAACACCGTTAA
>JAODKN010000046.1:14310620-14324516 GCA_026774425.1 Petrocephalus zakoni
TATTGCGCCAGTGCCATTGTGTGTTTAGGGGCAAGGGGGGTGTGGTTAATTTGGTTCCTACTAGCGTTGAAACCAAACCCATGCCATTGCTGGCAGAGCATTTCCTGGGGATTAAGGGCCTTGATCAAAGGCCCACTGGAGATAAGACTGTTCTGCCAAGGATGGGATTTGAACCTGCAAACTTCAAGCACACTGTCCCCTACAGCTTGTCTGCAAATGCTCCCTGCGGACCAGCTGATGCTATGGGTCTAAGTGAACCAGTCTGCAAACATCGTCAGTGTTATCTCTTTCCGTTTGCCCGATCCAGCAAGTTTGTTCGTTGCCTTCTTGCATACATCGTGTGTTGCATTGGTACAAAACTAACTGGCGACATGTAAAGGTGCAGGTCATTGGATCCGGAAGTCGTATGTTTAAATATTAAAATAGCTGTAGCAGATCTGAAATTCTTAGAAACTAGCATCATCTCCTTTTTTGCCACAACAATAGCTGAAGATCGTAGTGGGCCCTTATTTTTGTGATATGCTTTTTATTTACTCATGCAGTGACAAGCTGTGAGGTTACTGTCAGATGTGATTCACTTTCATGAGTTTTTGACACACCAGGATTTAACGTTTCTGAGCCCAAGGAAGGCTCTGAATGTCAGAGCGGAAGGGTGCCTTGTCACAATCCAAGCTTGGCAGCTCAGTAGCGCTTATGCGGGGAGGACTAAGGGTTTCTGGGATGATGATGCACTCTTGGCCAGATGCTTATTTGTGGAACATTGCTCGTTAAAGCAATCAGAGAAGCCTTATCAGTGAGTGACAGAGGAGAGGCCAATCAGCTTTCAGCTGGGACCCACCTCCATGAAGGAGGCCCGGGGGAAGGGAACGCACTGGTGGAGAGACGCCAGTGGAGCATTTTCCACCCCATTGGCAGCCTCTGTGTCTGAAGGAGTGCCCCCCCCCCCAAATAGGGGGATCTTCTCAAGGCAATTTCAGCTGGTTCTATGGGTGAAACCCCTTTTAAGCTGTATATAACATGACGGATTGGGCATGACCAGTGGAATTATGGGTAGGGGCGGGGAGAAGCGGGGCAGTCAGACATAGCCTGAGGGGGGGCTTTTCGTGGCACCCACGCTTTCCCGGGCCTGTCCCACATCTCGCACCCCCACTCTCCCTCTCGCTCAGCACGGGTCACATCCAGTTCACCGCCCCAGCTTTGATAGCTGCACCTCATTAGTGCAGTACGGGGAAAAAAATAAATAAATAAACATAACAGATGTTGTGTAATTTAGATATTTTTTTCCTATCCCTGAAAAAAAACGCCACAACTATGGCTTGATCTCCAGGGATGGGAATTAAGCAGGAAAGAAGCAATTACCATGGTCAGTCTCCAGTCTCCCCGGCACACCTGTGTGTATCTAAAGCTAATCTTACAGCAGATGGAGTGCGGTCAAAAAAACTGCATGAAATGATTCACTGGGGCCTCTCGTCTTTATCCGAACAAGTAAATAAAGGCAGAACTTCCTGTTTTCAATGCCCTTGGGTCTGTGCTACATAATGTGTCTGTGTGGTGCGTGTTCGGTCCAGGCCAGTAGTGACTCATCGGCTCCTGAGAGGACCGCCGCGCAGCCAAGTCATTTGCTAACGGAACAGCTTTCTGGGCAGAAGCTAATTGTTACCTGGGAAGTTGTTCTGCGCCGGGGCGACGACTTTAATTAGTCGGCCGGAGGCTAGGAGCGGAACGAAATGTTTCCTGCGTCGCTCTCCTCGCAGGATGGGACCAGCAGCCGCGGCAGTGGAGGGCCGCGCCTGGGACGTGTGCTTTCACGTCTCAGACACCACGCGCCATGCTTTTATCGACGCTCGCGGAACTTGAGGGATACATCATAGCAGTGTTTCCCAGATCCTGTCCTCGGGGACCCGCAGAAGGTCCACGTTAGTTGGGAGCTGGGAGGGAGCAAAAACATGGACTGTCTGGCACGGAGGATCAGGTTGAGGAACACTGCTTTATGGGAGGGTTAGGCCTCTGTGCCTATTATCAGAAGGTCGCCAGTTCAATCCTGTGGTTTGCAGAGTATTTGCATCGGTGTTGGGCCCTTAAGCAGGGCGTTTAGCCTTGATAAATGCTCTGGGGTATTGGGGATCTCAGTCAGTGATACAATACACCTTAAAATGTGGTAATGGCCCGGAATATCAACATCAGACTAATCCCTTTCACCTCGGAAGAGATGAGAATGACAGGCGGCATTTGAAGGGGAGAGGCTATTCGAATGGGCCGAGAAGGGGGGATGTGCGCCCCCTGCGGGTTTTTGCATTATACCATCTCTGAACTGGGTTCTGTTTTCGCTGGGTCTAAACATGGCGACGATGGGAACAGAGGAGAAACATAGTGCCATTTCCGCTAATATAAGTTACGCATTCAATGAATCTGTAATGAGATTTGTAACAGAATACTGCTACTAGTGTCGGTAATTAGCGGGATTAGCGGGTGTGTCGTTTGGGGCAGTAGCGTGACCTCGTACACATGTCGCAGTTCCTCATGCTGGATGTAACTCCGGAAAGTCCCTTCTCATGTGTGCTCAAAGCCGGTTCCACTGGGCTGGACCCCTTAATCACATGACATGCTTAATTAAATTGGAGTTCCCCTCGTCAGAACCACTGTCCCACTTGTATTTTAGCCAACGGTGGTGCGCCGTTTCACTCGGCCCATCAGGATGGTGCCGCAGTCAGTGGTATAATGGTGCTTTGGGGGGGGGATTTGGGCGGCTGTCCTCATGTCTATGCCTCCATCTGCCCATTCCTTCCGATCACGTGGCGCGTCAGAATATTTCCGACGGGAGAGCGAGGCCAACAGGCCCCCGTTTGTCGAGCTGACGGGATTAGTATTCCGATCCCGTCCGCTTCATCTCACCGGCCCATTTTCCCCCCGCTAAGCACCGGGGGCTTTTATGTGTCCCCACACTTTTTACAAGCTCCACGCTTCGCACGTATTGGCTCAGTACAAGAGCCATACTACCTCCCCCCCACCCCCACTGGGCGGTACCTTTCCTGTGATTGGCTGGGGCGGATAGCAGGATGTCCTCTCACTGTGGTGTGTGTCAGCCCTTGGTGAGAGTTACTTGTAAAGGCATTTCGTGCATTAAGGATTTATAGGGCTTAGGGTTGCATATCAAAGCGCACGGCGACAGTTACCAGCGAGGATATTAACCTGTGAAGATTAGCTTTCCGGCTGCATGCCACTGACTGCTCAGAATGCAATTTTTCTGATTTTGTTTAATCTGAATTGAAGCTCTACATGGGTGCCACCTATCACATTACATACATCTACTTTTTTCCCCAGTCGCTTTTATCTGTGTTTTTTTTTTTTTCAAGTGCACGATCAGCCAGTCTCTGGAGGAGTCAGGGTTCAGGGTCAGGGATGTACAATATACAGGGGCCCAACAGGGGAAAAAAAAATTAAAACGTTGGTCCAGATACGGCGTTAGAACCGGCGACTGTCTGATCACAGGCAGGCCGGCCCGATTCGCCAGCCACAAACGGCCCGAGCGGAAGCATGTTTCTGTTCAGGTTCGACCCGAGAACGTTTCGCATGTGATTAAGGCTGTACGGTTACCGGAGGTAATTTCACCAGACGGGTCATTGACAAGCTGCCTGCTATCTGATCGGCATTACAAAGGCATTTCTGTGGCCGGCTGCCTTAATCCCAGGATTAGCAGCATGCAGGCCGTGTGTTTGCCGGCAGCTCCTGCCCCTCCTCTGATAAAGGCTTTCCCTGTTGATGGCCGCTAATTGATTCTCTGAATCCCAACCACCAGCAGAAAGGTGAGAAGTGAACAATGACTGGCAGCTGACATGAAGTGCATGATGGGAAATTTGGCACTGGGCCAGTAGCCCCTTGGAATCCACATGAACCCCCCCCCCCCAACACACACACACACAAACACACTTTTAAATCGATCGTTATTCTCTTGCTAGCAGCCGGATGAGGTCATGGGATAAACGGGCAGCTGGCTGTGTGCTGGATGCTAAAAAACACCAGGGACCGTTGGATGCTCCAGTCCTCGCTGGAAGCATCCAGAAGGGGCCTGATGGTCCCCGGAGTTTTCCTCTGACAGGAGGGATCCCAGGAGCAGTGCGGAGCGTTAAAGTGTAAAGCAGGAGACAGCACTAATGAGGCGTGGGAGATTCTGGCAGCAGAAATCCATCCTAGCGAGCTGGTCCTCCTCTGGGCAGACTCCTCGCCCCGCGAAAACCCCACCACCCCTCCCATGCAGCGCGCCGGCAGAAGCTAATGGCACCAAGACCCTTTGGGTCCCTCTATGAGGTCGGGGGGGCTTCCCGCCCGGGCTATCGCCCCTGCCGCTGGAGTGCTCGACCTTTGACCCAAGGCTTTTCAGTTTCAGCGTCACAGCTGTTAGTGGCCTGGCAAACGAGGGGCCTTTCTTACCTTTGTCAGCGTCTCCGCTGCAAGGAAGAGCCGACACTGCCAGGCAAAGGAAGTGCCAAGCTTCCAAAGCAACGCGGAGGCCCGGCGGTGCGGCCCGCGGCCCAATCCCTCCACCACGGGGAGCTTCTGTGTGCTCGCCACGTTTCCATGGATCTTCTCTGCACCTTCCCGTGTCCTCCCACAGTCTAAGGACGTGCGGTGAGGTGAATCGGTGTTTAGAAATCGCCCCTCGGTGTGTGAGCGCGCTCCTGTGTAGGACCGGCATCCATCCAGAACTCTGCCTCCTGAAACAGGCCTCCAGGCCTGCTGTTTCTGACCATGGCGCGAGTAGGCGGGTATGGAGAATGGACATGCGCATTTTAATGCGCAGGCTTACCCAGCCTGATGCCCAGGGACCTCCGCTAGAAAGGGGTCTCAACTAACTGTTTTTACGGCAGTTTTTGCTGGTCCCCCGCGGTCAAGGACTACACCGTCACAGAAAATAGTAGGGTGGCCTACTCAGATAGCTCAGCGGCCTCGGACCATGTTAATGTGCCTCTGAAGATGAATGGGTCTTTGGATGTTTGCATGTTTGATATCATTGCTGAACAAAGAATGAAGCGAACCTGAATTTCCATGTCAGAGCACTACAGCAGGGCAATGCTGTAAACAGCGGCATTTCCCATTCCCTGTCTCTTATTTAAAGGCGTCAGAAGCCCTTCTTGGCAATGCTGCATGCTAACGAGCTCCAGCTCCGCGCGCTGAGGCCGCCATCTTGCTGGGCGCCAGCCCACCATCCCTATCACTTCCCCATAAAATTGCAAATTTATTTTAGCTTCTGTGTGTTTGCGCTGCGTGACTCACCCGGCTTATTTTAGGCCTGCGATTCTCGCACAAATGCCGCCCTCTAATGATATCATGCGCGGCACTACGGACGCCGTCTGACTTCAGAAATATAGAAATTATGTATCGAATCCTCTAGTTGTTTAAGGCGTAGTTGGAAAAAAAAAATCAAAAGCTTAGTGCTCTGAGAAAACAAAATGAGTCAAGGAGGGACCTAAGTATGTCCTCTTAGCAGTTCATTAGTAATAAAAGGCTTCCTTTAAGGAAATTATAAGAGAAAAACGAATGTGTTATAAAGGGCCGTGGCTCTGTGAAATGTAAGAGTATCTAAGTTAACTTCCTGCGGTTCATTCAGACTTCCAGTTTCATTAGTCCGTTTCTGCCTTTTCCGCTGTATTGATTTGTAAACAGTGGGGCGCTTACAGTCATGTTTCCAGTAGAGTTGGGTCCCCAGGATGTTTATTAATGATTTTGGTGCCTCTGGGTTGTCCGAGACTTTGCGGACCATGCAGCAGAAGGCGTACCCCGGGGTGGATTGGGGTGGGGGAGGTCTGTTTTAAATCCACTAAGCTTCTGCGCCTGTTTACCCAGAGGTTCACATGACATGAGTGGCTGCAGGCCACAGCCGGATGCCCCTTAAGCAGGCAGAGGGGCAGCCCAGAATAAGGGTAAGGAGGCTGAACTCCCGTCTCCAGGAGTGAAGGGCAGTCCATGGCGAATCCAGTGTGGCCTTATCCCAGCACCTGCCAATCAGTGAACAGCTGTGGGCCAAGCTTAAACTTGATTGGAGGTCTGCTTTAATCTAGATGCTATGGAAAAATGTTCTGTCGTGGTGTTTGGACTGAGAATTGTCGAGGGAGCATGCTGCAGCATCTGCCCGCCGTACCCCCTCATGATTACTGCTCTTTGGTCTGATTAAGTTGCTAAAAGTAAAGCTGACAAATAATTAGATGCGGTCCACGTTACAGCTCTATCAGCCTGGCAGGGATGAGTGCGGCTGAAGAGCACACAGTCATACCTGATGTTACAGTCTCACCCAAGAACTGCGCCTGATCACTGTGCAGTGAGGTCATCAGTCTCTGCTCGGGAGAGACCAGCTCCCACTGCTGGAACACTTGCTATGGGTCTAGTTCCCCGTTTCTAAGGAACTATGGTGCTAAATGATACGTTACAGGTGTGAATCCTAGCTGTGGTACGACTGTTCTCCCTCTAGTCCAGCTAAGCAAAGAAGAAATTAAAGTTGTTCGATCTTATATGGCCGATATAATGTAAATGACAGGTGATTTACTGTCAGGTGTTCAGTGTTGTTCACATATTAGTCTTCTTTTGTACTAGTTAATATGGCCATTTACACTTTTCCCCACCCCTTCAATCTCATCCAATCACATTCAAGAATGCATCATTTCAGTTTTTCCCCACCCCTTCAATCTCATCCAATCACATTCAAGAATGCATCATTTCAGTTTTTCCCCACCCCTTCAATCCCATCCAATCACATTCAAGAATGCATCACTTCAGTTCTGCCCTGCCCCTCCTGTCCCGTCCAATCCCTTTCGCCGGCACATCATGGCTGCCTTGTCACGGCTAGTGGGACAACATCCTTCCCTACACCCGCTGCTCCTTTCTTATTCCCGGGGCTTATTTATGTTCATTTATCCTGACATCAAGTCCCCCCCCACCCCCATTTTCCAGTCCGCTTGCTACCCGGGGCTCCCCCTGATCGGCAGCACTATTTATCATAATACCGGCGAGGGGGGGAGGGGGCTGCCTGAGAATCACAGCTGCCGATCAGTCGCCTAGGGGAGCATTGACAGCCGACGTGGTGGGCGGTGATTTATGATGGGGAGGGTTAGCGCACCCCCCTAAACAGTGATGGGCGTCGTTTCTTTAACCATCCATCCCTAATCCACTGTGATGTAACTTCCGATGCTAGACTTTTCCGACAGTTGCTCCGGAAACAGAGAGAGGCGTTCCGATGGATCTGCGTCGGGAGCCGTAACTAAGAGCCTGCCCTCCGCCTGAACCCACCGGTGTACGACACAGACAGCAGCCTGCACAGCTAATGAACGGTGTCCTTGTAGGGCGATAACACCTCTGTGGGGGCACATGAGCGAAGGCGGTGGGGGGGGGCTCGTTTCCTAAAATTCAGGCAGCTATTTAGTGGATCCAAGCAGCTGGCGTGGTACGTCACAAACCCACTGACTCACACGCCCTGCACAGCATAAATATCATCATTACCATTGGCTACTTATAAAGCCTGCTACATCACTGCTGTCCTTCATCTCAGTCAGACAGCCCTTCCTCAGTCACTATGTCTTCAGCTATTCTAAGACAAGACTTTGACGGTTCTGTGACGTTAGGCCTGTCCCTTCATCTCGCCTAAGGAGCTTAAAGCCTTCGGGAGTTGACCGCTGTTGCTGCTGGACGAGGTTCCTCGCCTCAATTGCCTGCTCGCCTGTCATAACTCAGCATATATGATCCCCCCCCCCACCACCTTGTAATTAAGTCTGTTTTTTGTGATGGTAGGGGTGTGGGAGGGACTGCAGAGGACTCGCCCTGCCTGCTGTACATCACAACGCCGTGACAGTGTGCCGGAGGTTGGGGGGAGCGGCTGCCGCAGAGCATGCTGGGTAATGCCGGCATGTGGCGGGATTTGAGTGGTGCCTGGGCCGAGCTTAAGAGAGGGATATATTTTTAAGCACTGAAATGGGGACGTGGAACACCGCCTGTGCGGGGGAGGGTCCCACGGTGTAAATATGGGGGTGTCCTTGCACGAAGCACAGATCGTTGCGTCGGACATGCCAGGGGTGGCCCCAGCCACTGGGCAGGGGCAGAGCCAGAAGGAGACTGAGGGATATCACATGGGCCCCTGGAAGGGGGCACAGAATATAACATTAACACCGGCGGCCCACGGAGAATTCCCCCCGAGTCTCACCATTAGGCAGTGGACTCTCTGAGTTTCAGGTGTGCTATGTCACATAGTCTCATTTTTATTCTCTCCGTTATCTGACACGGCCTGTGGGAGTTTTTACTTTGCAGATCGGCCATGACGGCGGCTCGTCTTATAGCCATATGATGCTGTGATCCGTTTCTGCATACTGCTGTGTATTTACAAGGTGCACTGCATTCATAGGTGAGCTGTATTTACACTGTACAGTGTATTTACAAGGTGCACTGCGAATAAGTTTGGCCCCTCTGAATGAATTATGGCCATTCTTTTTACAAGATTCCTACAGTGACCCTTGTGTGTCTGTGGTGCAGAAGGGGCGATTGCCATGGAAACAAGTAGGTGGGAATGAAAAGGAGCCTGCCATCATAAGCCTGGCTTGGATTGGTTTGACAGGCATCTCACCCAAAGCTTCACTTTCATTGGCATGGCGACATTGGGCATTTGGGATGCCATTAACCAGGACTGTCTGTCAATTTTTTTAGCATCTCGTTAGGTAATAGACTGCTTACGATACATATCTATCCATCCATCCCTTCATCTAGGAACAGGTTATTGAGCACAGGGTCATAGATATTAGAAAATAATATGCAGTCTTTTTATATATTTGAGGCTCAGTAATAAGAAAGTTGCTTGCTGGCTTGTGAAGGACACTGTGACTTATTCTGTCATGCGAGTCTTTTGTCTGGACACATTTTGTCACACTTTGCTGTCTCTGTCTTCCGCTCTCTCTCTTCTTTCATGGTTCTGTCTGGCTTCTCCCTTTAGTCTGTAGCGCAAAGAAGGTGTACCGGGTCACACTTGATCTCAGCCCGCCGTCACTGTCACTCCTGGTCTGTGCTTTGCCCCAGTGTTCCCAGTGACGAGCACAGTGCAGCACCAGTTGCTTCATGGAGCTCAGTCACCAGAACCGTTTCAGCTGCACACAAATCGACCCTTTTTTTCTTTCATTATGCTTTTTCACTGAAGGCTGTTCTTTCCAATTCGCCAGTATTTCCTGGCTTCCGGTCATAGTTTAATTTCTGAGACTAATGAGGTCATAAGTGTGAGTGCTTTTCGCACGGTTACTCTACGCAAGGTTAAAAGTTGATTTTTTTGTTCCTGATTTGTTGATTTTCTCTTAGTTATCTCCTCAGAAGGCGGAAAGGTCCTCTTGGGTAAGACTTCCACAGAGAGATTGCCTGTTTCCTGAAGGCTTTGATGTCTATTTTTGTGTGTGTGTGTGTGTGTGTGTGTGTGTCTCTGTGTGGTATTTGTCACAGTGCCTCAGTTTCATCAGCTAATGTGGACCAGTGAACAGCAGCCATAGGCAATTTGACCTTATTTAAAAATAATTAAAATAATTCAAATAAAGAAAATCTGGCCCCTGGAGACTGCTGGAGCTGGCAGGAGATTATGTCGGAAATGTCTGTTTTTGTTACCAGCCGCTGGTATACTTGTGTGTTTGTGTATTGTGTGCCTATGTACATGCGTGTGTGTGTGTGTGTGTATACGTCTGTGCGTGTAAATGTGTGTGTGTGTATACGTCTGTGCATGTATATGCGTGTGTGTGTATACGTCTGTGTGTGTATATGCTTGTGTGTTAGTATACATCTGTGAGTGTATGTGCGTGTGTGTATACATCTGTGCGTGTACATGCGTGTGCGTGTGTGTACATTTCTGTGTGTATATGTGTGTGTGTATATTTCTGCGTGTGTGTGTGTGTGTATGTGTGTGCGTGTGCTGATGTATGCGCCTCCTCTTGCTCTTCTGACATTGTTCCTTCTCTTCGGCGAGACCAAATCTGGGTGTTTACTGAAGATCTGTATCGATCTTGCATGAATGAAAAGGTTCGCAGAAAAGTGGGGGGAGGTGGGGGGGGCAGGTTGTATAGAGCTCCGGGAAATAGACTCGTTAATTTATTCCCCAGGAGGATCGCAGTCATGCCTCCCGCTGTATTGTTAACCAATAAGCAGCTCCGTTAATGTTAAGTGCGGCCTGTGTGACACGAGCCCGGAGCCATCGACATGAAGGGGGCGGGCTCTCGCTTCCTGGGGGGCGGGCTCTCGCTTCCTGGGGGCGGGCTCTCACTTCCTCTAGCTCCAGCTCTCCCTCTGATGCCTTTTCACAACTTCACTGAGTTTTTTTTCTTTTTTTTTCCTGAACGTCTTTGTTCCCATAAAAACTATGTATACGTCCTTTTGAACCTGCCTGCTTTATCTGTAGACGTAAATCGCCTCCCATATCGCCGTCCTTGTCGCTGATCGGCCAGTAACAATCTAATTAAACGTTAGCGAATGTCGATGTACAGGTGAAAGCCGCAGCGCCCAGACGCCTAGCAACAGACGCCGTGATCAGGGAGCTTCTCTGGCTGGGGGCCCTGTCTCATTAGGGTGGTGTTAGTGCTTTCCCCGCGCGCTAAGTGGGCGCCCCCCGCCTTTGTTCTGGGCCATGTCTGCCTTTAATTTCTCTCTTTAGTGTTCTGGAAAAGCTCTGTGTTTCGCTTCTGATCTCCGTAATGCGCAAAGTGCGGCTGAATCAAAGGAAACAGAAGTACTGTACGGAGTGGGTTTTTTATGAATATGTATTTGTTCATCAGTCGATTTCACAACAGAGTGAGGAATGGCATCCTGTCCTGGGCGTTCCATGCTGTGTGCTCTGTGTTTCCTGGGGTAGGATATGGATAGATGGATGGATGGATGGATGGATGGATGGATGGACGGATGGATGGATGGACAGATTGGCAGGCGGATATCAAGAATGGATATGGGTGGGAGTCGGTGGACAATTGTTGAACAAGATCACTTGTTTGAAGAGATGCATCTTCCTACATAACATAGATTCCTCCAAACATCACTGATGGTTGGCAAACTATCATACTTTTACTTTGAAAGGGGAAATGCTTTCGTTTTTCCCAGTTGTGTGATTCTTCTCTGTTTTCTTAAAAAAAGATCAACATCCTTCCCTGGTCTCCCGTACTGGAGGAGCACTCCCCCCGCTGCACGGCAGATGCGGGGTGTTTTGTTTTGACAGTGGTAAATGTTAGAGGTTTCTGAAAAGTCCGTTTAAAGTCTTTGACATTTACATGACTGGATGCAGCAGGCAAACAAAAGTGTATGACCTGCTGACCTTGTTAAGGTGTCAGGCTAAAAGTAAGCAAAGTATGGCGCGTTGCTGCTCGCGTGTCGGGGGCCGTTTTGCGCCTCTGGGGTGTCGGCCAGCCTGCACGACGGTCCGGCCACGTTCTGCTAGGAGCTGCAGGTAAACTGCTCCCATGTTCAGGCCTCAGAAGATGTCAGGGGCTCTCTGTTCCATTTGTGCTGTTTCACCTTACTGATGGTCCAGGCGTGCGGAAGATCATCGATGTCATGGTGTAGTGTGTTAAGCACTATTTAATGCAGCCCATCGCTGCTGCAGCCGTCGCAGTAAATGCGGCACATCCGCGATGCTCTGGCTACGGTCGTCGCTTAGGTGGGTAAAAATGCACAATGGCAAAAGAATGGAGGAAGAAAGACGAATGCTGCGTCAGTCAGCTTGTGGGATGTGTGACTTCGGAATGACTCTGAATGACAGAGGGAGGGAGCGAGAGAAAGGATGGAGGGATGCAGCGGGTCAGCAAAAGAGGGAGAGAAGGACAGGCAGAAGAACAGGCATATACAGTACAGATTTGGTTTTCTTTTCCCCCTCTCTTTGTCTCCCCGAGGAGATGCGCCGGACAGCCCGCTGGTGTCGTGGTGACATGGCAGCCCTGTCACAAGTGCCGCATGATGGCCGGACCGGCAGGGCCTGTGCCGGAAGCCGGCTTTCCGAAGCCGCCGCGGGGGGCACACTGCCTGCATGTCCCCTCTTCCATTCCTCCTGGTCCTGCCATTATAAAGAATCCGTCCAGAATGAAAAGGTTACTCTACCCTGTCCCCATGAATCTTTAATCTCCTGCGTCAGGCTGCACCAGGCATTGACCAGGATTTAATTAGCGGGGGTCGTTCGTGCCAGAGATGGCTATGAGCGCACACTGGCAGCGCGAATGGTCAGAGGCGGCAACTGGGGGTGTGTGTGGCGGGGGTGCCACAGGATAGGGTCACATGAGCAGGAACATGTGCAGGTACATGAGCTCACACCTGCATTCACACACATGCATGCATATAGAAACACTCATGCATGTACTTGCATGCATACACACATACATACACATGCCTGATTATACATGTACCCATGCAGACACATGCATGCATACATACATGTACATGCATAGCCATGCATACCTACACACATGCATACACCTGATTACACATGCATACAAATACATGCATAAAGGCATAGCCCAACATGCATGCTCACTCATGCATGTATATGTACATGCGCACACACACCCAAACTTCCATCTGGACAGCAGTGAAGAGTATCAGGTGGGGAGGTCAGCGGGA
This sequence comes from Petrocephalus zakoni, assembly GCA_026774425.1. Taxonomy (NCBI): domain Eukaryota; kingdom Metazoa; phylum Chordata; class Actinopteri; order Osteoglossiformes; family Mormyridae; genus Petrocephalus; species Petrocephalus zakoni. The sequence goes on from JAODKN010000046.1 coordinate 14,323,221, forward strand.
AGCAACACTGAGCAGGAGCCACGAGAGCCCTCGCCCTGAGCAGCCAAACCCCGCCCCCTCATCCTCCCCACTGCCAGAGTGGCATTCCCGGCCCACTCTGGGTAGATAACACCCTGCTTCATGAGGGCTGTTGGCATGAGAGGCCATCTTAAATGGAGAGCAAGGTTCAATAACCCTTATGCACGCACACTCTCTCTCCCTCCCTCTCTCCTCCTGAACGCGTCACACAGACACTGTCTGGCCAGGAGGCATAGCTAGCTGCTCGTTCTCCAGGAGACCGTGGACGGGGTAGCCAAACACGATCGCTACCGCACACCAGAAACACCGACCCCTCCCTCCTGGCTCTTCAGAGTCCCGCGCGACATGTAATTGGAAGTCGAGAATTGGAACAGATGCATTAGTACTATATCAAAAAAAATTACAAATAAAAAGTGTGCTGTTGCGCAGGGCCTGGGGGCCTGAATTATTCATTACTCAGGAGCACTGAAGACACAGAGCGGGCAGATTAATGACGGGTAAGAAGGGGGCGCAGGCACGGGGGGCGGGCCTTTGCGACGGTCTGCTGCTCCGGATCCCGGCCCCCGCTGGCCTTCCCAGCCGCGGCAGGTTCCAGAGCCATCACCACGGCCTTTGCCCACTACCCCCTGGGCCCAAAGCGACCCGGCGCTCCTTGTTAGTCAGCCGGCCGTGACAGCCCTGATATCAGCCGACCTGATGGTGGGGGGCCACCTACTGGAAGGGAGGGGAAGCGGAGGCTGTCCCCGAGGGCACCCTGGCGACAGCGATCATTACCGCGCAGAGGGAGGGTAATGAAACGGACGTGGCCATGCCCTGCTGGGCTCATCACCTGGGTGGTGGATGAAAGCCCACCCTCCCCTAATGGATGTGCCCTGAGCACTGTGTGTATCGCAGACCCAAGCTTGTGACACCCCCCGGAGCCGCATATGGGTCGCCCATGAGCACAGGGTAGAGGGTGTTGGGGAGCGGGCGGCTGTCTGTGTGATTAAAAGTCTATCAGCAGCCCGCGGCAACAGCGGAGGGCTCTGCACATGGCACACGGGCCTGGATACAGGTGATGGGTGATCTGGAGAGGAAGTGCAATCCATCCACCGGGCCTGACCTCTGACCCCCGGGCTTGGAGGCGTCTCTGGGTGATGACATCACACGCTAATGAGGTGGTGGGGGTAGCCAGCCTGCTGTCTCCACGTCTCCTCCGTTGCGCATGAGCCAGTATTTATACCTGCTCATTAGTGCGACACACGCGGGTGGTCAGCGGGAACAGAGCGCCATTCGCTG
>JAODKN010000046.1:14397371-14407999 GCA_026774425.1 Petrocephalus zakoni
ATGTTTGATCCGTGTATGTATAGACGTATGGCTGATCTGTGTATCTAAATACGAATGGCTGATCTGTGTATGTGGAGTTGTATGACTGATCTGTGTATGCATAGACGAATGGCTGATCTGTGTATATATAGACGAATGGCTGATCTGTGTATATATACACGTATGACTGATCTGTGTATGCATAGACGAATGGCTGATCTGTGTATGTATAGACAAATAGCTGATCTGTGTATCGACGTATGACTGATCTGTGTATGTATAGATGTATGACTGACTTGTGTATGTGTAGATGTTTGATCCGTGTATGTATAGACGTATGGATGATCAATGTATCTAAATACGAATGGCTGATCTGTGTATGTGGAGATGTATGACTGATCTGTGAATGTATACACTTATGACTGATCTGTGTATGCATAGACAAATGGCTGATCTGTGTATATATAGACGAATGGCTGATCTGTGTATGTACAGACAAACGACAGATCTGTGTTTGCGTAGAGGAATGGCTTATTTGTGTACAGTATGTATAGACGTATGACTGATCTGTGTATGTATAGACGAATGGCTGATCTGTGTATGTTTAGACGTATGACTGATCTGTGTATGTAATGACGTATGACTGAGCTGTGTATGTTTAGATGTATGACTGATCTGTGTATGTATAGACGATTGGCTGATCTGTGTATGTTTAGATGAATGGTTGATCTCTGTGTGTGTGTAGACGACTGGCTGATCTGTGTATGTACCGCCAAATGGCAGATCTGTGTGTGTAGATGACTGGTTGATCTGTGTATGTATAGAGCTTAACAGGTGTGTACCTGTGGGATTACGAATGCCCTTTCTACAGTACCCCCCCCCCCCCACCCCACTTGGCAATTTCTCTCTGTGACAATACCCACAGTCCTGTTGCTGTTTAACATTTTATGTTGGCCCAGGTTTTTATTTACAGTTTACTTTTTTTGCAATATGGCCATATGTGCTACCATCTGTCTTTCTGAATTTTTGTCAGTGCTGATATATATATATATATATATTTATTTATTTATATAATTTTTTTTTTGCCTGGGATAACAATCCCACTCGGTCGAGGTCCAAGAGGCGCGCCTCTGACTCAGGGGGTCGGGGGGGTCACAGGCAGGGGCTGGCGCTGAGGCAGACACTGGGGGAGGGGAGCCTGAGCCACCTGGCCCCCTCTCATCTCCTTCGGGGGCCAGTGCTCTGGATGCGCGCGCAGCCATTCGGGCCTCTGTGTGAGAAGCGCTCTCTGGCGGAGAACGGGTTTGGGGGCTGGAGACTGCGTTTGCTGTGTTGTGTGACTGCAGGCTCACAAGCCCAAACCAAACAGTCGCTTTTACCAAACAGTAACAAAGTAACGCTGGTGTGCCGTTGGCGTTTTCCTTAGTCGCCAGCGACTCTCGGAACTCCACTGGAGCTTGTGCGCCACGACCCTGGTCTGAATGGGCTCTGACCGGGTGCAGCTGTCATCCCCGATCAATGTCTCGAAGATGGGATGCCTTCAAGCTCGGAGCTGGCAGCCAGGGACCATGTCCACTAACGTGGAACTTGCCAGCGATCGACCCATTAAGCTAGTGGTTGGATCTACAGAACCATGTTACCTACTGTGTGCTTTTAGCTTGACTTTGTAAACATACCAGTATCCCAGTAGAATACATTTAGTGTAGTGTTATAGTTCAGTAAAGAAAATACATAGACAGAGGAGGGTCCTTCGAGGATTCTTTGCACAAAAGTTTAGATCTAGATTTTTGTTTCTGTTTTCACTCTGTAGACATAACATTCACCTCCCTTTTGCAGTATAACTAAATGGTCCACGCATCAACAGAAGTTTTAGTCAGTGGCCTTCCCTCTGTCCAGGATGAAGGTCCTGATCCCTGTTCTAATCCCTGATCTCAATCTTACATTACTGGCCTTGAGCCTTTGTGTGAGACAGCAGAGAGACGCGTGGCCTGGAAGATGTTTTATTGCGCCTCATTCTCTGGGTGCTGTTATCTGTCACGTAATGGGAATCTGGAGGCTGCAGCAGCGGTTCTCTGACCTCGGCTATTTCTGTCTGCCAGCTGCTGTCACATGGGCACCACTGGGCCAGGACGTCCTCGGTGTTCCCCCAAGGCCAGGCCAGCCTTTTCCTTGTAATTATCCTCATTAGCGAAACTACAGGGTGATGAGGCGCTAGTCATTGATTCGTGCTGAGGAAGAGGTGGGCTTTTTGGTTTGGGCATGCTCCAGGAGGACTCAGAGGATGACTAGATGTCTTTGAGGCTCCACATTTTCCCTCTGAAATTCTGGAATCTAACGAAGCAGCGAGCTGTTTCTGACCTTTGAGTCCTGTGCATGATATGTGATGTCAGTAGGTTTAAGAATAACAGGAGTCTGCCATTATTCTCTTAATTGCTGTGGAGTCAGCTTGGATGTTATGCAATTTCTCATACAAAGGAAAAGGTGCATCTGATAGCCTCCATGCTAATAGCGGTGATAGCTCAGTAATGAAGATCGCTCCCAGGACACCTTCTAGGGGTTTACCTCAAAAGTACGGGGCTTTGGAAATGACATAATCATTGTGAGACCATGACTGTATTTCCACTTTTAATGAGTGGGGTAATATTAAGCTGTAAGCATCTTATGTTAGAACTGAACTGAATTTGGAGAATTCAGTTTCCATCCTGTCACAACAAGCTTTCATGTTTGGTGTTATCCTCTCCTGTTTTTTTCCCACGTCTCCCTCCCACTCTGTCTCTCTCTCTCTCTCTATCCTGTTTGTCAGTCGGCTTTGTTGGAAGATTTTGGTCTGTTTGGTCCCTACTTTTGTTGCATCAGTGTATAACCTGATGCAGAAACAGCATTCCAGACATGCAGAGGGGCATGGGTAGGCCGGGGGGCAGGCGGTGCCGGCGGGGGTGGAGGTCCCCTCCGTTTCTCCTGCTTTTCGGATCACAGGGCCCGCACGCCTGTTGACACATGACTCATGTGGTGAGAACATTTGAAGCCATAACTCTCTCCTCTGCGACTCGCTCTGTACCAAAGGGCTTGAGTTGCGTGGGTTCGGAACAGCAGTGTCCTCCACTGGAAGGTTGGCTTTTCGATGGGCTATGAATTGCATCAGCTTGCCAAATGACTCTACATACCCACAGGTTTAACAGACGTGACATCACTTCCGGCTTTCCTCTACGTTTGCGGTACGGACAAGGGGTGCAGTGGTGTGATGCTACACCCTGATTAAATATCACCAGAGCTTCACTATATCAAATGATAGTGTCATAACACCTTAATATCTGTGACACATACAAATACCCAAATAATGTCTAATTATCACAAAGAATATCTATTACATTTAATGTTCCAGTTAACATTAATTAAGATTTAATCCCTAAATCTGTGACAATTACGACTATGTTCATGCAGTATATTTTTCATGTACGTTTGTATTATTTATCGAATAGTAGAGAAGGTGCCAAACCACGATATATCGAAAACGGGTGTTGTTGCCACTTATCTGATACTTTTATCCTTAGTGGCTTACAGTTACAAGGGAGGGGTTACAGTTTTCATGTGCTCTCCAGTCCCCCAGCAGTTGCATGGTTACCACAGTGCTTTACTTACTGAGCTGTTCGTAAATGCAATTTGCATAGCATGAATTTTCCATACCTTAGCAACCGTAGTACAGACAACCTCCTGATGACGTGTGAGACTGTTGAAGTTCACCTCTCACCCCCCATTTGCCTCCTTTTTTCTGAGGGCTGAATTTATTCACCGCCTTGACTGTGGCTTGTGTGCCTTGTTTTTTTTTTTTTTTACTGGCTCGGAGCAGGAAGTTAAATGAGCTGACAATACCCCCACCCAAGCCACCTTCACCACACATTAGCGTAGATGTTAGCTGTCCAGACAGATGCTAAGTCAAGTGTTCATGCTAAGCAGCGCGTTTCCAAGTAGCTCCAGAGTGCGATGATGAATTATAAAGGTGAGGGTTTCACCTTGCTAACAGGAAAATCGGCTTGCTGAAGTCTGTGGGTGAGAGGCTGGGCCTCCTTTAGATTTTAAGAAGTTTTTACACCTTTTTTATGTGATAAAGCATCTTCTTGTAGTTCTGGGTGAAGCACAGGCCTTCCTGGTCTTTGGATACTCCAGGTTTTGTTATTTTTTGGACACAGTGAGGTGGCATGCAGTGTTTGTTCTGTGCTGGGGAGTTTGAGTGTGTGTGTGTGTGTGTGTGTGTGTGTGTGTGTGTTAGGGCCTGAATGATGAGGTGTTTTTGGCACCCACACAGCTATCACTCCTGTTCATTTTAAAGCTATATTTAGACATTCATTGTTACTTTTCTCCCCTTGCAGTCGTCCTTAATAGCTCTCACCTTGTGGGGTAGCTTCGGTACCCACTCTGAAGCTAACTTAGCATGCAGTAAGAGGCCTAGTCCTGGACCGGAGTGGGACTGCTTGAGAAGTAAACTGTAGCCTTAACGTAAATTTATGGTGTTTCCCAATCCGCATTACCAGCCTGGGTATTCTTCCAATTAGGCACTCCGGTACTGACCTAGCTCTCTGCGTCCTGAGGCCTAGTCCTATGCATGCTGTGGCCTAGTAATCTGCGCCCTGTGGCCTAGTCCTATGCATCCTGTGGCCTAGTAATCTGCGCCCTGTGGCCTAGTCCTATGCATCCTGTGGCCTAGACCCCTGCGTCCTGTGGCCTAGTCCTGTATGCATTTTTCTGTGTGTTGACTTTAGCTGCTGTTTAAGTCAATATTGTCATCAGCGATGGAAAGAAGCTATTGATGGAGAAAGCTGGGTTTTTAAAAAAGGAGGACCTGGCTCAATTACGTATAATTAATTATAATCTCTAATTCTCTCAAGATATGCCCTCAGACATATTTAAATAACAATCCAAACATCTTCTGGGATCCGTGACCGAGAATTAAATCACAGTATGGGCTGTCCCCCCCTGCAAATCTGTATTGTAAGCATGCAGTAAGGGCCACTCTATCGTCAGTACAGTGCAGGACACAGCCGTGCTATTCAGATGGTGATTACACACATGGGTGAATATATCCCTGCATTGGAGTGAATATTATACCCAGCCATTAACCCAAAGTAGTGTGTCTGTGAGTGCATTTCTGCGCACCTTTCTATGGGGTGAGACGCCATTGCAATGATTCCTCTAGCCGTATCAGATGTTGCCTAATGAGTTGCAAGTCTGCTTCTTTGTGGTAATTTTATTTGCTTCACAAATTCATCATATGGGTGTGCAGTACTTCAGTTGACGGCCTTTGAGTGATTGGTACTTGATTAATCAGCCTGTCTGAAAGCAGTCTGGCAGCAGGTTATCTGCAGTGACCGCTGTGGTGATTGATTGATGTTCCTCTGTGAAGCCATGACGTTTTCAGTCGCATACTCCTCATTGTTTTGACTGTTGTTGTTCATTTCTTACAGTTATTAAACAGATATTGTGCATTTGTGTTTTTTTTCTTTGTTGGTTCATTTCAGTCTAATGCAGTATTTAATACAACAAGGTCCTTTTCCTAGCTCTTGAAAAGATATGCATTGATGTGGGCCTCAGTTGGTTGAGGTGCTGTGCCTGTGATGAGGAGGTCTGCAGTTCCACCCCCAGCGATAGTGATGTCACCATTAGGTCCCTGAGTGGGGCCTTTAACCTGATCCTGCGTACTCAAATGTGTGGTGCTTTTGATAAAACCATCTGCTAAACTAATTAAAGGTAAATCTACCTTAACTTGTGCCATTTTCCTAGTGGTTGGGGCTTGAATGAGGCTGAACTGGAATGAACAGAGCCAGATTAAGCAGATTAATCCTGTGATATTTGCAAAGAAATATCACAGGATTAGGCTAGTCAGAATGGTTAGTCACCGTAGTACTAACTAAGCTAGTATTCAAATGCTGTAATATATGACTGCATGAAAAGTACACCAAGTAGATATTTTAGCTAAATTAGCTAAGTTTGTGGACTTCTTGCAGCTCAGAGAACAGGATATATTTAATTAGCAAATTGTACAACACATCTAACTACAGAAGTGAACATTAAGAGCTTATAAAACATATTTAATTCCAGACTGACAAGTTTGTGTCCCCATGGAGATGTGTCTGCTGAAACGTAGATAAATGACCAGACTTGTGTATTAATATTCCGTTATAGCTTTCGGGATATTTACTGAGAGCCACTGATCCGAAGCAGAAATTTCGGTAACAGCTCTGTGCAAAACATCCATCAACAGCACTAGCCAATCAGAGCGGCGGATGTCAGACGGAGCCTTTTGAAGGCAGTCTCCAGCGTGCCCTCTTGCCGGTATAGCGTGACGGAGTGTCACACTTTTGGCACGACCTGTCACGCTAAAGATGCTGACAGAACGACGGGCCTGTGCCACACTGCCTGGCAGGGCCTGATGATGAAGTTATATTTCAATGCATCTTCAGCACTCATCCTTTAAATCAGAGGGATCCTCAGACAGGAGCGGAAGGGCGACTCGGAGACGCGGAGGTGGAGGGGGATGGCCGGTGCTGAGGACCAGGCCGGCATTTATCTTTGTCCTGCAGCAGGCCGGCACCGGCACTGGTACGTGGGCACGCTTGCTTGTCCCTGGCAAGGCTCATGCCCACCCTGCTGGCCACGCCCACCTCAGCATAGACACGACCTCTAAGGGGATGTTTCACAGGCTGAACAGCCTCCACAGTGTGCCGATGCATGTGCATCTCTAAACAGCGATGGTAATGATGCTGATTGGCAGGGGGGGCGGGGGTGGCGGGGTGGTGAAGGCCTAGGTTATTAATCACCCCCCACCCCGCATACCCATACGCTGTGGCATATGCACAGCTTATTGTTTCTCAGTGATTACCACTGCGGCCGCTTCTGCATGGGCTACATAACTGACAGGCCCCCCCCGTTTGGCACCCGTGTCCATAATCCACTTGTTGGGCCCCCGCCGTACTTGCAGGGCCTCCTCCCATCTCTGTGAGAGGGTGCCAGAGCTCCCCCGCAGAGGCCGGGGCTCACCGGGCCGGCCCTGTCTGAGGGGGGGCGGGCGACGTCCAGCCGGCCCTTTGGGGCTCCTGGGAAGCAGGAGGCTCTGCCACGGTTTGGCCGGAGCCCTTGGCAGGGTGCAGCCAGCTCGTCTGTCCAGAGGCATGGGAAGGAGCCTCTGTGCAAATTAGCAGGAGCGCGGTCTGGAACGGTTATTTTCATTAGCTGGCACGGTGAAATAAGAAGACAGCCTTTCTAATTCGGTTGCCGCTTGATCCTCGGGTGCCGGCCGCCTCATTATTGCTGGATGCTGCCTTTTAGAACGCTCACTCTGTAGAGGCGGTTAAATGCCAGTGTGCCTCTGTCTTTGTGCTGCAGAGTGACTTGGTGAGTAGCACTGTTAACCCATCCTTCCTGGATCTCCATCAACACCTTCTATCTATACATGTTCCTCCCGTTTCATCCAGTTTCCTTCTGAGGCTGACTGGTGTCCCGTAGCGCGTGTGTGGACCAGAATTCCCCACAATGTGATAAAAACCTGTAACTTTTCACCTACCCCTGGTAAAAAGACCTAAATTATCATACTACTGGGATTCGACCAGAATCAAGGCACGGACTGAGAATTTCCCAGAATAGATGCAATGGAGTCACCAGCATAGAACAGCCCACTGCATGTCATTGCATGTCACTGTCCAGGGTTCGGTAGAAGATCACTGAATGAGTTTCGGTCAAAATTACCCCTTGCATAACACCGGATTATTGACCTACCTTAGGTGCATATTTAATTTTATACATGCACACCCAAGTCATATTTTATCATGTTCTACTTTGTTAGCTCCTTGATATTTTCATGTTATGAAAAATTAATTAATAAATTCCCCTCAAACTAACAGCTTCCCATGAAGCTGACATCATGCATTGATCCTTGGACAATAGAGAACCGCACTCTTGAGGTTCATAGACAGAGAAACAGAGAAAGCTTCTGAAACCCTCAGAGGCTTCACTTCTAATTCAAATGGGAAATATTTTTGCATTATGTATAGAGGTGTCAATTTCAGGTCCAGAAAGTACAAGTCCAGACCAAGATTTTGTTTCAACCAACTAGTTGGGCACTCTGTGACTGTGCCTCTTTATGCGCAACTGATTGGTTGAAACAAAATCCTGGTCTGGATTTTTACTTTCTGTACCTGAAATTGACACCTCTGATTATGTACTTATGTACATACATTATTCTCGTGAAGGTCAGGTGTGGCAGCAGTGCGGCCAAATGCACGAGTACAGCACTGTTCTTCACTCGTGGTGAAAAATGTCACATAAAATATCACCACATTACTCAAACCTTTTTATTGTCTTATCTGGTCAGCCTCTAGTGTTTAACACTTATCCACCAGCTAAATGATCTGTGACGCATCTTTTGCGTGATGAATGTTTTGTAAATGGTAAATGTAATGGTGCGATGGTAGTCTCACTATCAGTTAGAGCAAATCAGCAGTTTTCAAGCAGAACGCCTTGGAGGATCTGTTACCTATTCTGGCTAAGAGCTCTGTACCTGCGTATTCCTACAAACGCCTGTGCTGTTTCACTGAGCATTTTATAAACTCATGGTTTTCTGATTTCTTTATTTTTTTAACCAATAATAGGATATACAAAATACCTTTTATTTCCGTAAACCACCGTCCAATGCAAGAGTATACTGTTATTCACCTGCTTATTCGGCCATTACTCTTTGGCTTTAGGCCATCGATTAATAGAGCAGTAACTGAATCTTAATTCAGTTCAAGCTGCCCTATAATACTAAGGAGTGTAAGTCAATAAGTTTAGAATAAACGGAAAAACCATCTTGCAACTTTTCCATTAGAGCAAGCACACCTTGGTGTTTTTATGAAGAAATTGTGTATTTAAAGTTAATTTAGGCCACAAAGTTATATATATATATATATATATATATGTATTGTTTAGAGTGAAGTATAAAAATCCTCCTGAGCCCGCAATCCCAGATCGCTTGAAGCCGTCCACACTATAAACTAGTGCCACTTCTGCTGCAGCTCACCCCACGTGGTTTCACATGTCAAATGCGGGCAGCCTCCGAGACTCCAGTTCTCACGAGCACCTACGTTGTCCTAGAAATAAGTGCGAGGAAACGAGGGTTTCGGCAGTGCCCGAAGTTGCTTAGACAACTTAAAAACTTTGGCTTGCCAGCGGGGGGTGGTCCACATTCGCGAGGTGAGGCTGAGAGCTGTCGAGCGATGTCAGACACGGCCCAGCAATCTGCTCGCAGCTCAATCAAAGCTGATTATTTAAGAATCCAGCTGGAAGGAAATCCAGCAGGCATACTGGGCTGAGCGGCTGTCTGTTATTATAGGTGATATGACACATCCAGTTGTTATTGTCGAAACATTATGAACAGATAATATCTATGTCAGCTTTGAGGATATTAAATTCTGATATTTTAGGGCAAATATCACAGCGGAGGAGGGATGATAATCTTTCACCTTTAACGTGTCTGTAGTATTCTACTTAGAAGATATGTATAGTCCAATAGCGACTGGAAACCGTAATAGACTATATTTTTGTTTTAATGAAACTAATTTTAAAAATATGAAAAATGAGTGCAGAAGAAATAGTTTTAGCGTATCAAATTTGTACTGGCTTAATATTGAAATGCCTTAGTCCCTGGTATCAAATTTGTGGTATTATTTGGAACAGCACGTCCTTTGCCAGGAAAGTCCATTGAATAAAATTTCACCAAGTGAGAATTATTAGAAAATTGGCAGAAAACATTTCAAACAGTTTTTAACAAAATGAATGAAAAAAAAAAACGGGAGAAAGGTGGCCTTGTGAAAGAAGGACCATTAGCAGCGGGCGTGCCGGAGCCCGCCAAGACCTGGCAGGGCGATAGCAACACCGCAGGAAATTAACCTGTAACTTTCACCGTCTCGCTCCGAGGTAAATTCCATTCATGCTATTTATTAACTGCACAGAGGTAGACTAATCGCTTCCTTTTTTAGTGTTTCTCATTAGTTGAACAACTGTTATAAACGTTACTTTGACTGTTTGCCTATGAAAATTCTAAGGAATGTATTTCTGTATTTGATACTGTGTTCTGCCAATATCACCAATAAGGAGAGTGCTGTGAAAAAGTCTTTGGCAGTCAAAGAAAATGTTTAAAGCTATTTGCCTGTGGAGTATGGGTATATTTGCTCAGAAATAAAAACACAATTTAACATGAGAACATATGCAAATTTAGACTAACACAATAAAAACCAACAAGAATTTCCCCTGTTCTCCTTAAGTCAGCTAGAACACAGATTTAATTCCCAAGCCTCTCCTCAGGGGCACCTCAGCCATTCCATGTATTCATTAAATTTCACCAATAGCTCAAATAATTAGTTAACTTAATTAGTTAAATAACTCAGTGAGTTATTGATCAGCCAGGAGTGTGCTAGTGGTCAAACTGAAAGTACATGGATGTATTGGACGGCTGCTGCAAACACAGGGGTGACTTTAAGAGGCATTTTGAAAAGTTTATGTTGACACAGTCTTACAGACATAATATGGTAGTTTTACATCAACATGAAGGTAATTTTCTTTGAATGCCTATTAAGCACTTAGTGGACAGAGACGGGGGGGGGGGGGGGGGGGGCGGTTAA
>JAODKN010000046.1:14415774-14428863 GCA_026774425.1 Petrocephalus zakoni
GTGAAGAATATGAGGAGTTAATCTGACTTAAGCAGACGGAGTTTTGGTTCGAGGTTGGCCCAGGCCCTGGCCATTTCCCCTGGCTTCCCCGGTTCTCACAGTCCAAAACCATGCTCACATATTGTTCAGATATGTACATGTATGAGTGAATGGTGTGTGAGTGTGCCCTGCAACGGGTTGGCGCCCCATCCTGGGTTTCTCCATGCTTTACACCCATAGCTCCTGGGATCAGTTCCAGACCCCTGCAATCCAGTATAAGACAAGTAGGTATTGGATGGATGGATGGATGGATGGAGGGACAAATATCCTGGCCTCCGTGGTGCCGCTGTGCTAAACGAATTGATATGTTTGAGTCATGTCTTGGGAGGCCAGGATCCATGGGGGTCCAGGAAGGCTCCATGGGGGTCCAGGAGGTCGAGCAGAGCTTCATGGGGTCCGACCCCGCGGCTGGCCCGAGGTTTTTCAGCATCTGAAAGCGTCTGAATCAGGTTGAAGCATGGCCACATCGCGTGCCAGGCCACATCGCTTCGAGCAGAACAATGGCCGTGGGAAATGAATGGTGTAGCTTAATGCAATGCAGTTCAGTGAATCTCATCAGCTATCAGACCCCCCCCCCCACCTACACACACGCACACCTTAACCCAGCCCTCACGGGGTGCACTTAATGCTGGGATATGGCCATTGATCGCAGGGGTGATGAATGTTATAAACTGGAGAATGGAAAGTGAGGGTAGGGCGAGCCGTACACCAGAGTAAGCTGTGAGTATATGACAGAAGAGAATGAGCATTATGGGAGAAGCAGCAGCTTTATGCGCAACCGTGAATGGACCTGCTTTTATTTCTTATTTAAGCTGTTTATCTGACATCTGAAAGGAGTTCTTTGAGGGCAAAGTGGTTTGATTTCATCAATCTGCTCTCCGCCAGAGACTGTCCTTCGACACAATCCAGATATCCAAATACATGTCATCCTTGTTGAACAAACATGGCGTGTGATATCTATGGCCTCTCAGGGTGCTCCAGAGATCATGGAGCTCGTCGGGCACCTCCGAGCAGAGAAGAGGGCATCTACGACTAAGAAAGCAGTACATGCCCCGGCAAACAGTCAGGACAGCACACAAATACAGTGGTATGTGGTGCCATGGTAACAGTCAAAGGTCACAAAGTCACATCCAGATGGAATGGCACTTAGAACAATTTTTCACATTCCATCAGATCCTCATGCAATATGTATCAGCAAGACTAAATTATAACTGTGTGATATTTTGGGATATTGGGTTCTACAACACCCTGCTTTTGTGTGTGTGTGTGTGCATGTGTGTGCGTGCCATGTAGCAGAGTGGGGAGCATGGTGGAGTCACACCATTTGGGTAAATAATGGCCATCATGGGTACATCAGGAGTTACAGGCTGGAAGAACTAGAGTGGCTGGATCAACCTTGGGGGGGGGGGGGGATGGTACAGTGCTGTGGTCTCACTGCTTCGACATGCTCATGTAATGGGCCGTGGTCAGAAGTGGTACTGGGCCTGTTCCTCAGGGCTGAGGGCACCTGTAACTATAAGGTGTGAGACACTCGTTTTAGCTTCTTCCAATTCCCTCCCTCTCTCACGCTCGCTCCTCCTCTCGCTCCCTCTCTTTCCTCCCATCTCCCCCCCCCGCAGGAGGTGGGGCCCTCCAGCATGCCGTCAGCGCCCCTCATGGTGGGCTGTGGAATTTCCTTTACGGCCTTGCTCGTCCTGCTCCTGATCTACGCCATCTTCTGGAGGTGCGTCTGGCGCCGTGCTCACGGCACATTACCACCGTGCTAACTTTATACTGCACCTGTCACCCCCGTTCCCTGTGTCCCTGTGCCGGTGATATCGGCCCGGGGGGGGGGCACAGATGCCTCAGTTGCTGGCCTGTTTTGCTATGACATATAAAGTGTCCTTTTTGGTATTTGCAAAAAATATATATCCAGTTATTATCAGTCGTTACCATCGGAGAGGCACACTGCAGCCCAGATCAGTGCTGACAAGTGCTCCGGGCCTCCACAGGATACCGCGAATCGAGGTTGGGTTCAGGTACTGGTTCTGGCCCAGTGTATTCTGGGAATGCGCCGATTTTCCTTTTTGACTGACCACAGGCATGATAGCTTGCGTGTGGTGGCAGTCTGAGCTTCGAGCGCGGGCCTCGGCGACAGGGAAGCTGGTATCTTCGAGGGAGCCAAGCGCATGATGCATGGCTCACAGTTACCGCTTCCCCCAAGCTTACATTACGCTTTAGATAAACACAGATTTTACGAGCATATGAAAAGCAAGGCTGTGGCTCATTAGCGAAGTGATGCATTATTCATGTAAGATGCGATCCGTTTGCACGGGTGTTATGGACGTGTAGGCGATTGCTATGAGACCAGCGTTTCTCGATATTCTGCAAAGGGTTAAGGTCAAAATACATTAGCATACAGTTTGAGAAATGCATGCATCAAACACGTCCGTACACGTGCTCTGAATGAATGGTCGGCTAGTCACTTTACTGTGGCATTTTCGTGTTTTTACTACCTTAACATGGTCATATTGTATGTATGTATCGAGTCAGACAGGCCTCATAATGATGTTAGTCATAATGTTCCCTGTGTTGTAGTATCTTTATTTTAGCCTCAGAACATTTTTTTTTTTATTTTGAACAAACTTTATTTCACAAAAAAGTTCTGTAATAATAAATAGAATATAGTGCAGTAACAGTAGCACAATGCCTTCATGCCCTGTTGAAAAGCACAAAATTAACAAAATAATACAGCATTCAATTTTTCTTTTTTTACCAGACACTCCCCCGTGACCCAGCAAAAATGGTCACATGACCTGCTTCTGGGGCTCGCCCGGAAAACGAGCCAGTCCCACACCCGACGTGGCGGGAGTTTTTATTAGCTCCCCGGAATTTTGTTTTCAGGAGCGAAGCCGAGCTGGGTGTCGGCAACCAATCCTGTCCTGGTTAAATTCTCCAATTCTGAATCAACTAAAAAGGAAAATAAAATTTATCTGTCCAATAAACAAGGAGGGCAATTTTAATTTCCTGGCCATTTTAAAGACCTGGCCTAAAATAATGGACATTTTTGCGAAATATTTTTGGGTAGCTTTTCGCGGGGAATTCGTTAAAAGCATAAAACGGAATTGGCAGCAGTCAGGCCGCTTGGGCTCCAAGTGCCCAATTAGCTCTAATTGCGTACAAACGAGAGCCGCTTCTGACGAGCGGTGGTGCTGTGTGAGGGGCCGGGCGGCACCACCACGCAGGCAGATGGCGAGCAGGTCACATGACCTCTCTCCCAAGTCCACAGTGAGCCTGCCAAGCCCACTGCTGGTGTCGTCATGACAACGGCGTTCCTCTTTGTGGGTGTGGGCATGATGAGCTGGGCAAGTGCCACGCCTCACGTTCGCGGAAAATGCATATGGATGTGAGTTCCAAGCCCTGCCAGATCTTCCCAGCCTGGTTGAGAGAGGAGTCTAGGCTTTCCAGGAGCTTAGAGGAACTTAACAGGAAGCGATTGACCATTTGGCACCGCTGACATCTCTCTAATTGAAGTTGCCACCATGGGACCAGGGGCTGATGGGTAAATCTAAAGTGCCTCAGTTCTATTGCACTCTCCATAGATCGATAGCCTCCTGATGCTATTACCTGATGATGTTTTTGTTGTCACTCCCCTGGTATTCCTCAACTGGTTGAGTAAACACTCCACACTGCCACTAAATCAGCATCGGAACCCGCCGTGAGGCATAATGATGGCTTCTGGGTCAGCGTCAGTTCATCCACAGCCAATCAGTATTTACTGTTGACCAAAAGTAGGATCAGACCTACCACTGGCACTTTGGACCATCCATCTGCCCGTCTCTCTGTATCCCACCTCCATCTTTCTTTCTGCAGGTACATCCGCTCAGAGAGGTCTATCATCTTGGTCAATTTCTGTCTCTCCATCCTGGCCTCCAACGTGCTGATCCTAGTGGGACAGGCCCAGACGCTCAGCAAGGTGAGAGAGCAGAACACAGACACTTTATTTGTTCCCTTTTGGGAAAGTCGCTTTCTACCTGTCCCGTCTTGACCTATATGAGACACACATACAGGTGAGAGCAGGTTTTGCACCAGCCAGCGAGCAGCTCCCCTGTAGCGACTGGGGGTTAAGGGCCTTGTGAGCCTGACTCTATGAACACGTGTGGGTGCTTGCATGTGTATTGCCTTCCCTGCACGTGCGCGTGTGTGTGTGTGTGTGGAGGGGGGGGGGGGTGTTTGCCTGTGTCTGAAGGACACAGAGGTCATCTTCCTGCCTTCACGCTGCCCGAACGCGAGCTCCCTGCCCACACAATCTCACCATCCAAAGGGCTGCTCATTTTCATCGCTCGCTCCGCGGATGCCTGTCCAGAAGGGGCTCCCTGCCATCACGTCTTTATTTCGGAATCAGCCTGATGTGTGAGCCCACCGGCCGCTTGCGTGTGGGCAGCCTCCCGCCGTCGCTAACAGGAAGCCACAGCCTTGACGCAGTGGGGGCTCTGAAGCCGCGGTGATGGCGGTGTGACCCCGCGCTGGGCCGACCGTGGGCTGTGGCGCCTGACGAGCGTCACGGAGCCCAGTGAGGCGCTGTAAAACAGGCGGGGGGAAGACGGGCGCCGTGTGAGCCCCCGCCGCGTGTCCCTCGGTCCCTACCAGGTTTGCCATGACAGTTCCACAACTTCATCTGCCCTGCTGTGCCTGCTAATCAAACCAGGCCTGCCTCCTCATGCCGTAGAGAGCCGGCCATGTGGCAGGTCTGGCCCGTGTGCCAGATGAGCACTTGTGGGAACATCTAAGCTCCCCCTTCAGTGCCCAAATGCTTACATTTATTTTGCCGTTCCCCAATTCAGCCCGCAATAACTTTGGCCAGGTACTGTCCGTTCCAAATGACACTTGGAATCGCCCCGGCAGACGTTCGCTTAAATTCGGTTTTTTAATTCAAGTGTCCGGCACTTATGTTGCTGAAGCAATTAACACAATGAGTAGGACAATTAGGAAACAGTTTAAAAAGACAGACGTTTGAAATGCAGAGCAAAGCGTTTATGATTTGGCCTCTGTCTGGTTACACTGTTTCCATACGTAATTAGGTTCTGCCAAACTGGGCTTTTGGGATCTGCCTGCATTCACGTCTCTGGCGACAAGGCGTGTTTTATAAACACCTGAGACACCCACGCTGGACGTTGTTATGATCTGCTTTTATCCTCTTCTGCTTAGACTCTCTTGAACTAGAAATGACCTTCACGTGATCTGTATAAAAACACTTAGTTGTTCAGCTGCCTTTGGGATCAGCTTTATTTTCATATTTATTTTCACTTTAGTTTCATATTTTGCTTTAGCGAAACTTAAAGAGAGTGTTCTTTTCTTAAGGGTTCCCCAGCAGGCTCTCTCCAGAGGCCAGATGCCAGGTCATTCAGAAGTAAGATCTCTAAGCCCTGCTCTGCCCACTGCCCTGCTGCTGGGCGCCTCTGTGCCTGCCAGCTCCATGATATAGTGGCTTTTGATTGCCGTTTCAGATAATTATGGAAAACAACACGCCATCCCTGGCACGCGTGTGCGTGATGTTGTCTGCGTGTGTCCACACATACAGGCCAAGCCAATTCGTCCTTGAATTGATAGACCTTCCAGTACAATGGCTGGCAGCCGTTATATAAATATATGTACAGACTGAATCAGAATGAAAGAATTTCCCCCTTTTTATTGCAAAAAAACGGTTTGCTGTTGGCTGGACCGACTGAATCACTCAGTTAAATGTTATGGGCAGCTGTGCCTTCATTCTGACTGAATTAAGTGAAACTGCACCTGTTTGAAGACTTTAATGTGGCTGCTTAGGTGTGGAAAATACCCTTCTTTGATAAACATGAAATCCTTTTGTCTCAAAATCTACCTCAAACGATTTCCGTCGTTTTATGTCCTCCACGGATGGCACAGATAGGCCATTTCGGCACAAAATGGGCACTATCGAAACAGACATACCGAAATGGGGACATTAAATTCGAATAAAACGCCGACCCTACAAGGCGATGGCAACTTAGCGGAAATGTGTGCAATATGGTAATGGCTTTGTATACACAATATTAAATGTTTATTAAAACACATATATTTAAATAAAGATAAAGATGCTTTATTGCAGAAGGTGGGAGTGGGGGGGGCTTAACAGATGAAAAAAAGTAGACTCTTCATGAGAGTATTTTTAAAAAAACAAAAGAACTATTAAATATTGGCCTCCTAATATGCTGCTGCTTTGCTGGTTTCCTATGCGCAGGTCGGGTGGGCGAGGGGCCCTTGCTATCTAGATCAGGACATTTCCCCCCCTGTTTGGCTGCAGCCATGACTTATTGATTAAAACAACGTTGCTTTGAGCGTTCGGCGCCTCTGATGATGGGGAATGAACGATGGTTCTGTGATGGTCTTCAGCGCTCCCCCGATTGGCTTTGATATCCCTGCCTCCGCTACACAAACGTCAGCCGGCTAGACACGTGCCCATGGACCACGCAGCCTATCTGAACACGTCGTTAGCTTTTCAGAAACTCAGATATAACCTTGTGCCTCTTCATTTCAGGAAAAAGAGCATGGACACAATTCAGGCTTTTATTTTCAAGGCTCCATTGGTCATGGAAATAAACATATAAAACGTGCCTTACCTGTGTTTAATAGTATTGCCTTCTTCCTTTCCTGGCATTGTACCCTATGTCATTCTCAGTACACCCTAGTGGCCAGTATCCCTGCCTCCAGAGTGACCAGCACATGAGGCAGCAGAGCTTAAAAGTCAGGTGACACGTTGTGATATGTCGCCGAACTGGTCTTTTTCCGGGCAGTTCGTTACTTCCTGTCTCGAGGAGCTGCAGGTTATTGACTCCAGCAAAAGGGAGAGTCGGTGGTCCTCATGTTACAATGCGGTTGGTTGGAAAGCCTTGCCACTCAAGGTTGGTAAGCTGTACATTTCTGTGCATGTGACGAATACAGCTGGAACACTCAAAGTAACAGACCACGGTCATAGACCTCGTTGCCAGGCGTCTTAAATGTGATATAAATGTGCTTTTTTCCCCTAATTACTGGGGAGCAACCAGCACTTTTATTCAAAGCAACTGGTATTTCTCCCTATTTATACAGCCTTAATTACCCTACTTACTGGACGTACAATTAGTGATGCATCCGGCAGGACAAACGAGTAAAAATGCGAGTCTCTCTGGATGGAGGTGTCAGGCAGGCAGCGCGGGCTGTAATTACCGCAGCCGCCATTTAGCCAGATCCGGTGCAGACAGCGTGACCGTGATCTCCACGGCTGGCTCAGCTGCCAGGGGGTCCGAGTGACCCAGGCATGCTCAATCCAGAACCTTCACCCCCACGGTCGGTGCTGGAATTACTGTGACAGGCCCAAGATTTTCACGAGGGGAGGCGGGGCGCTGGCGGCATCACCAAGTTTGCAGGGGGGGCGAGGGCTAAAGTTCTCAGTTGGAGGAGGGGGTACGGGAAGGATTAAACGTTGGTGGGGGGGACAGGAGGATGGAATGGGTTAAATGTTGTCAAGTCGGTGGGTGGTATGGGTCGCCTATCCTGTCCCCCCAACCCCCCCCCCCTGTTCATAGACATGCTTACCCCCCCCCACAGGGGCTGTGCGCCATGACGGCGGCCTTCCTGCACTTCTTCTTCCTGGCCTCCTTCTGCTGGGTGCTGACGGAGGCATGGCAGTCCTACCTGGCCGTCACCGGCAAGATGAGGTCGCGGCTCATTCGCAAGCGATTCCTCTGCCTCGGCTGGGGTAGGCCGCCCGCCGCCAACTTATATTCTGTAACATAATCAAGATGTTTTAGTTCCGATACCCCCCCACCAGAGGTGTCAATTTCAGGTCCAAAAAATAAAAATCCTGACCAGGATTTTGTTTCAACCAATCAGTTGAGCATAAAGAGTTGCAGTCACAGAGTAGCTCAGCTAGTTGGTTGAAACAAAATCCCGGTCTGGATTTGTACTTTCTGGACCTGAAATTGACACCCCTGCCCCCCACCCCACAAGTCAGTGGCCAGTTGCCTGTAGATCGTACAGTTCCAGGCACCTGCATCACACGGCGTCTGTCTGCATGGCAGTACCCCCCCCCTCCCATCCCAGCCGGCTGTGCTCTGAGTCATGGGCATCGGGTGGGTTGCTCAGGTTTTTAAAATTCAGAGCGTAACATTCCTCTGAATAGGGAACATCCAGGGAGATATTTCAGTACTTACCTCAGCTGCCTTTATTTATTGATCAAACGGGAGGATTTATTAATTCAGCGATGCCCTCTGAAGGTGCAGCATTAAAAATGGATTATGTTACTCGGGGCTGAATGTCTCGAAGCACATGTATGGTAGCATTATCAAGGCTTCACGTTAGGAGAAAAATTGTGCTCGACATGGAAATACGTCGAGAAGTAAGGCATTGCTGCAAAACTGTTTGATGAGATAGTAAATTATTTACTTCAACCTAACCACAAGCCCCTAAAACACATTGCTTGAGAGGTACTGATGAGGATGTTGGGAACAAAAAAAACAGCGCTTGTTTAACCTAATTCCACCAAGTTTTCACACTCCTCTCTCATCAGTTCCTCACTCGATGTTTGTGTTTAATTTGCCACGGTAATCAGCAGGTCGCTATTAAGCATACAGAGCCAGCCTCCCAAGTTTCCACCCAAACGGGGGAGGAGAGTGTAGCCAATGTGGCCAATTAAGGTGGGATACCAGCGCCTCCATGATTCATGGTGTCCAGCCCCCACACCCCAAACGCCTTGGGGGGCCAGAGATGCTGCCAGTGGCTGCATGCTAGCCTTACGCTGGAGGTCAGGGGTCATTGGGGGTCTTAGGGTAAACCGCAAAACAATCTGGGGCCCTTCCCATAATGCATAGGGACTCGCCAAGAGGGAGCTTATGGCACTGCCACACAGGAAACCTTACAAGATTATTACACAGCACTGCACTCCTGAAATCTGGACCCCAGTTTGGGTGCAGCATTTTTTGAACCTGTCTTACTCCAGAGGGAGTCTAGGGGGTTTTTCGCTATATTGAGTGACTATCAGAAATTTTGGGGGTGGCCTAGTCGGGGTGGCAGAAGGCAGCACCGGACCAACCAACATTTGCTCCTCTTGACTCACCTTTTCGTCTTTCTCCTCCTCCCCAGGTCTCCCGGCACTTGTCGTGGCTGTTTCGGTGGGATTCACCAGGGCCAGGGGCTACGGCACCGCCAACTAGTGAGTATTCCCCCCACCGCACCAATCTCAGGATAACCCGACGTTCACCTCTCCCCAGCTCATCCGCCACCTCACGTCACATGACAAGGTCCTCCCGGAAATATATGCCATGTTTTCAAAGTCTTGCTTAAGGCTTGTCATGTCAGGAAATGTGACGGAGGGTGTCCTGCCGACGTCACGAGGCTGTGACTGGCTTGCAATGGTGTCTATGCTGTGGCCGGAGCTATGTCTGCGCCTCTGCCGGCCCTGGCTGTGACTGGCAATGCGATGTGTTTATAACGGTCTGGCTGGATAGCGACAGCAGCTATGCCTGGCCCTCATGCCTAGACAGCGTGTGCAGACTGACCCCGCCCCTCCCCCTGTACCCCCAGCTGCTGGCTGTCCCTGGAAGGAGGCCTGCTCTACGCCTTCGTGGGGCCTGCTGCCGTCATCGTGCTGGTGAGTGTCGCCGTAGTAACGCCATCCTGTGATCCCTGCTGGCAGTAGCAGTCGAAGCTCATGTGTCCCCCCCCTCCCCAACAATTCCCACTGCCCAGTTTCGCCATGTACTGGCAGGCAGGGTGTAATGGTAACTGAACCAGTGGGTTGGGTATGTGGGTAGGCAGGTTGGTGGGTAAGCAGGGGGGGCAGTGGTTTGTTAGGTCGCCGCCCCTCAGAATATGGCACCCTGAGCGATGCACTCCTGAAGCTTGGCAGGCAGCACTGTGATGCACTGCGTCTCTTGCCAGAGTGTGTAGGTGTGCCCCAGTGCGCTCGTCTATTTATGCATGTAATTCTCAGCAAGAGCTTTGGGGAGCGTCTGCACAACGGGTCCTGATGCAGCATTGCTTTGTTAGCTTTGATCTCGGAGTTTGAGACAGTTCCTGCCGTTGTGTTCAGGCACCGTCTGGTGACGCATACGCACACCCGCACACACGCATGTACACACAAACACAGCTGAAAACGCATTTAGGCATCTGGAAGCACATGCAACACACTCTCCCACCTCCTGGGATGTCAGTACCTAATTAATGGAAATATAATTAATCTCGCCTTAGGGAAACCATAGCATAGTAAGCAGTTGTTTTTTGCATATGGGCTGTGCATTAGCGGCGTGTGAACAGGCACGCATTCTGCTTGGTGACGGGGGCACATGGGTGCGTAAGTGCTACCAACCTCTCGAAGTTACCGAGGCAGAATTAGAGTAATGCTCTGTGAGCGCGTGTGGGAGTGCGTCTGATAAGAGCCCGGCCCGAAGGTGTCAACCATTCACTCCACAAAAGTTCACAAAAAGAGATCAGCCACGGCGATGTCAGGCTCCACGCCGCTCGTCCCGAGCAGGGAGCTGCTTCCCAAGAAGGCGTGTGTGCTGGTCAGTCAGAGCATTAGCGAGTGCAGCGCCATCGTGGGAAGAGGAGGGGTGCTGAAGGACAGACCGAACGCAGCGGGGAGGAAGCGCGTAGCGGGCACTGCGTAGACCTATCGCTCGTCGACGCCCTGGCACCTTACCCACCCAAAGTGTGACGCCACACCTCTCTTCCAGGTCAACATGTTGATCGGCATCGTGGTCTTCAACAAGCTGATGGCCAGGGACGGCATCTCAGACAAGTCCAAGAAGCAGAGAGCTGGGTAGGTGCGACCGGGCGGAAAGGCCCGGCCCAGAAGCTTCCCTTCCCGGGAGGTTACAGTCCAGTAGCAGGAGCTGTACCTGCTGAGCTGCACTTACCAGTATTTAAGGGGGCCGATCGCAGAGGAACGTGGCCCTCGGGTGAGGTGGCATGTCGGAAGCTGCCATCGCTGACCCTGCAGGACACATTCAGGCCATTCTGAGGCCGGGGCCATCCCATGACAGCATTATTAATGGTGCACATCGATCCGTACCCGGAAACAATCCTCTAATGGACACGCCGGCATTCCAGCCTGGCTGTCAGTGGCAGGACCCACTGAAAGGCCTTTGTTTAATAAATAAGGGCTTTTTTTCCTCCCTTGCCCATGGCACTGTAT
The DNA here is from genome assembly GCA_026774425.1 of Petrocephalus zakoni. Lineage (NCBI taxonomy): Eukaryota > Metazoa > Chordata > Actinopteri > Osteoglossiformes > Mormyridae > Petrocephalus > Petrocephalus zakoni. Next base: position 14,426,981 of record JAODKN010000046.1, read on the forward strand.
TAGCACCACTGCTCTCATGGCTGTGGACTGAACCAGAGAGCCCCCCCCCCCATCCACACATACCCACAGGCACCTCCTATTAGCTTGCTAGTAGCACGATTCCCATTACCCCCAGAGCTTGTGGCACGATCCAGTAATGAGTTCTCTCTCACTTCGGGAGCCTGTGAATGCAACAAAACAACTGACACCCACAAGGGCTGCTGCTTCTGCCCTCTCATCCACATCGAGGGCTCGCTACATTCTGCTTTTAGGTTGGAGAAGAGCCCCGACATTCATCCAGGGGGATGTACAGGGGTGGAGCCACAAGGACCCAGCTGAAAGCTGATTGGCCCCCAGTGTACCTCCTCCCCTGTCAGTCAGTGATTCGAAACACATCATTGGCTAATGATAATATTGGCTTCTCTGTATGAATTATGACCTTAGAAGAACCCTACAAGCGTCTCTGTGTCTGTCACACTGCATGCTGTGGTTTATGCTTCCTGATTGGCAGACAGCTTGCAGTGCTGACTTATGCTATGGCTCCTTTTGTGTTATAGATAAGCCTTTATTTTAGATGGCTATAATCTTCCCATTGTTCTCATGGCAAAGGAGGTGTCAACTCCCACGGATTTTATTTGTCGCAAATAAAGCACGTGCTATTTTTAGACCTCGATTGTGACATTAATCCAGTATTGAGTGATGTTTTAATCGGAAAAAAACAGCCACCGTAAGTCACTGATCTACGATAATCCGTGTAATGAACATTTCTAATCCGCTATGTCTTCAGTTCATTTTTCCCATTTTCATTATTATATAACAATGTAATGCATATAACATACTCGGGGAGCTATACTGGCTAGCTGAGTAACGCTCGCTAGCTACCTGAGTAGTGCTGGCTGAGTAGCTCTTACTAACTGAGTAGTGCTGGCTGAGTAGCTCTTACTAACTGAGTAGTGTTGGCTGAGTAGCACTTGCTTGGATGAGTTTTGCTCTCTAACTGAGTAGCACTTGCTATCTGAGTTACACCATCTAACTGAATAGCATTGGATGAGTATCTCTCTCTAACTGAGTAGCACTGGGTTATTAAGTAGTGCTTTTTAACAGAGTAATGCTGGCTAATACCGAAAACACTGGCAGCACCGCGTGTGAATAATACACCAGTCTCTTCACCACCTGGTCCACACCGCAGTTAGGAATTAAATAGAACAGCACGTGAGTCTGGGGCCTTAGGACACCTGAAAAACCCCACTTAGCATGTTATCATATTAATGACTGTGTTGTCATTAGTACATCTTGTTGTTCAATGAGGTGTTAAACATGTTACCAGTCCATTATTTGCTGGTTTAATTTAAGCCTGCAGTGTGCTTATAGCCTGTGATGTTTTAAATAGCCTGAAAATTAAGTCAGCAACAACAGATACACTCCGGTCATATATATTGGGATGCCAGTCCATCACAAGGCACTGGGAGGGGTACATCCTGGGCCGGATGCCAGTCCATCACAGGGCACAGGGCTGGGGTACATCCTGGATGGGATGCCAGCCCATCATAAGGCACGGGGCAGGGTTACATCCTGGACGGGATGCCAATCCATCACAGGGCACAGGGCAGGGGTACACACTGGATGGGATGCCAGTCCATTACAGGGGACAGGGCAGGGGTACATCCTGGACGGGATGCCAGTCCATCACAAGGCACAGGGTATGGTTACACCCTGGACAGATGCCAGTCCATCACAGGGCACAGGGCAGGGGTACATCCTGGATGGGATGCGAGTCCATTACAGGGGACAGGGCAGGGGTACATGCCAGTCCATCACATGGCTGGGGTACATCCTGGATGGGATGCGAGTACATTACAGGGGACAGGGCAGGGGTACAGCCTGGACGGGATGCCAGAACATTA